>JAJSOF020000039.1:27734095-27760708 GCA_025594305.2 Periplaneta americana
TTAGTATTGATATGAAAGAGTGGGGGTAACTGATGAGGGGAGATAGTTGCGCACTTTGATACAAATTTGACCCTTTTTTGCGAAGCTTGGTTTAAATTTTTGTTGCGGAGCTTGATATTGCCCTAGTATATACAGTTGCGAAGCTCAATACTTAATAAATATGCATACACAGACAGTTGCTAACCAGCAGGATCGCTACTATAGCCTCAGCAGAGCCTCTTTCCCGAGCAGACGATAATGTATGTTCGGGTTTTCTATTTCAGTGCATGGAGCTCAGTGAAATATTATATTATAACTTTATTGCGTATCATTGCTAAGTTTTATTTAGTGTAATGTGTCCATAAGTTCCGTTTACTTCTTATTGCATAATTTGTTGCAGAAATAATTACAAACCTGTGTTATTTTAATGTGAAGAGAATTTTACATGTTAACATAATCTATTCGCATCAACATTTTAAGTTTAGAATGGAAACTATTTTGAGGTTTAATAAAAAGAATTTATATTCTGATTTTAATTTAGCACATCTACCTTCCTTATGTAGATAGAAAATTTACCATACCACTCCTATGAAATTAGTGTACGTACGATTGTGTTACTTTGTCTCTTAGGAAGTATATAAATACAATAATTCAGTACGTACTCTATTGTAGTATTAAAATACAGACAAATTTAATGTGCGGCTATGCTTAATTATAATGAATAATTGCGAATATAGGAATATAAATAATAACCTATAATTTCCATATGACATAACATAGGCGTACATATGTAATGGCAGGGCTATGGAGACTTTGTAAATCTAGTTGCTCTAGTATTAGCGCTGTGAAGTTACCGTATTTCAATATAGTCCGAAAGCCAATATTATAATATAGCGTGTGAAAAGCACTTCATTCTCGTAAACAAAATACGCTTACCAATATTAAGTAACTATTAAATCAGTACAAAGTACCAAAATCCCAATTTCCCGCTGCCCCTATACGGAAGCGCGTCCCATTAAACAGACTTAAGATTGGAGTACCGTAAGAAACAAATAAATACAACTGAAATAGAGACAAATTGCATTTACAAGTTATCACACGTAACTTTATACTTAATTATAATGTATAAATGCGAATATTGAAGTATTGGTACAGTAAACATAACCTATAATTTCAACATATAAAAATATCCGTGCACTGCAACTGAAAATTATTGAATCGTGCATAAATGAATGTACAAGAATTTCGCGATATTGAATCCATATAAAGTCAGGTATTACACATACGAACAACGTAATTTTCACACGAAAAATAATATTACACCTTAACTCGCAAGAGAATTATGTCTGAAGTGTCTCATAATCATTGTTTTAAATTTATTAACGCAATTACACTACATTTTAGAGAAATATATGTTACTCTTTATGCTTTGCAACTAATTTATATGGTTGAAACTCCGCCCTTCGTGATCGTGTTAAGCGAGTCACATGGTCTGCCTATATTAAATCACGATGGCAGTGACACAGTCTATTGGTTCTAGTACTCACAGCGCTCCAAGCGGCTAGCAACTGTCGCGAGAAATGCAAAAAATCATCCCAAACTTTGCAACTGTATATAGTTAGACCACGACGCCAAGGCGCGGGACATTGTATATCGTTGTTCGAAAAAAACAAAGTTTGAATAAAAATTTTCAGTATATAGAAGACCGCCCCCGTTAAACTATATCAGAAATCGATACCCTAAATTGATATACAGGGTGTTTCAAAAATACGGTGCATAATTTCAGGTATGTATTTCCCACATGTAGACAATCAAAATAGTTCATTACAACATGTGTCCGGAAATGCTTCATTTCCGAGTTATGGCCTTCACAACATTGAAATTCACCGGAAGGTTTTTCTTTCCGCAGGTCGTTGTCATTACAGAAGATGTTCAAAATGTCCACCTCCTGCTTGAATACAGACCTCACATCGATGTCTCATAGACCTGCGAACACGATCCCAAACTCCAGGAGTATAGCGTATGTCCTCAGAACATGCCACAATTCGATTCCGATGGGATTCCAAATCAGGCACCGGAGACGAATAAACCAATAATTTTAAATGGCCCCACAAGTAGAAAACGAGAGGGTTCAGATCAGGTGAGCGTGCAGGCCAAGCAATTTGGCCACCTCTATCTACCCATCGATCAGGAAACCTTCGATCCAAGTACCGGCGAGCCGTGCGACTGAAGTGTGCAGGAGCGCCATCATGCAAGAAGTGAATGTGTTGACGATTGATCAGTGGAGTGTCTTCTAAAACATGAGGTGTGGTGTTTTCCAGGAAGTTTGTGTACGCCTGCCCCGTAAGTCTGTTTACAAGTACATGGGGTCCAAATAATCGATCACCAATGATACCGGCCCACATGTTGAGGGAGAACCGCACCTGGTGATGAGATGGAACAGTTGCACGTGGCTTTTCATACGCCCATACATGCTGATTGTGGAAATTTGTTATGCCATCTCGTGTGAACTGTGCTTCATCTGTAAATAATACTAAGTTCGGATTTACACCACACTGCTGCAAGAACCACTGACAGAACCTAACTCGTGCAGAGTAATCTGCTGGTGACAGGGCCTGTACACATTGCAAATGATAAGCATACAATTGATACTCTTTCAACAGTCTCTAGACATTCGTATGAGGAACATTGACTTGCAACGCTATCGTGTGCTGATAGAAGGAGTCATGTTCACAGCCTCCAGAATCTCCTCCTGTACTTCTGGAGTTGTAGATCTTGGTCGTCCCTTTCCCAAACCAGGAGAGTTAAATTTTCCATATTCGCACAGACGGTAATGGAGACGTACAAATGTCTTCCGATCTGGACATTGTCGCTGTGGGTACATCTCCTGGTACAAACGACGAGCCAGCGCAGCATTGCCGTCCACCTTACCGTACATGAAGTGTATCTCTGCCAGCTCTTGATTTGAATACACGTCGCACTGCCTAACGCCTACACAACACTGAATGTAACCTTCGCCTCGGAATGAACTGTTAGAGTGCCCTCTTAATGTCTCCTTTGACGGCAACGACCTGCGGAAAGAAAAACGTTCCGGTGAATTTCAATGTTGTGAAGGCCATAACTCGGAGTTAAAGCATTTCTGGACACATGTTGTAATGAACTATTTTGATTGTCTACATGTGGAAAATACATACCTGAAATTATGCCCCGCATTTTTGAAACACCCTGTATAATGGCTTCGCAAACAGACGGCATCGTGCGGGACCAACAAAAACTGAATGGAGATGTGAAAGTAGAAACGAATGTTCGGCGTGCGTCCATATTGCGATCACCAGTCTTGAGGTACTGAAATCAGCAGATCATTCATACGTGCCTGACTGGGGAAAAAGTAAAGGTATGGAGGTATTTTCATCCATAAAAAAGCCGCTGTAACTACCAATGAACCTACCTCGTCTATAATAAATCGGCATGTAGTAAATGTAAATAGTGACATATATCTGAAGCTTAAAAAGACTCAAACATTTCGTAAAACTATCCAACGTGTAGGGGCAGACCACTTGCCACCAAATCCCACAAATTTACAAAGCCTGACAGCAATACCAGATACATTTAACGTTAACAAGAATGGACTCAGTGGCTACTAAAATCTGATGAGAAATCGAAATCAGTTATTTTTGCCTATAAAAGATTCTTCAAATCTTGAGTCGTTGCATGTATTGTTGTAGATCGTTATTATGGGTATAAAATAATGGCGAAATTTTACAGTACTTGAAAGCACTTGATCATAATGTTACCGGCGTAGTTGTATAACATTATAAAGAAATGAATTTGGGACGTAATATAATCTAAAATTTTGATTAAATAAATTTGGAGAAAAATTTGAATTTAAGACGTCCTTGTTTGAGACAAATAATGTGGGTAGTAATTGTACTATGGTACCAATACCCTGGGACAAATAGTCCTCGTACGAATTTCTTGGAACGAATAATCGTAACTTCTTAAAAATCACATTGGAACTGAAATGAATTCCACAGAACCCTTATTATAAATTGCATAGTCATTTTATGTCTTCCCATACAGATGAGATTGAATAATGGAAATTAAAAAGTTATACGGTACTTTATTCAAATACGATTATTTTCATTGTTAACATATCTGTAAAACTTTGGTCGAAAAATACTCAGTTAGGTTGGAAACGACTTCCGTTAAACTTAGCGAAGTATATACGCGTACTAAATCAAATTAAATTAAGTTAGATTAAATTTAGCTTAATTACTTACTACAGGAGATGCTGGAAATGTCGTCCTCGCTGCTGAAGACAGAGTTAGACAGTATTTACACTTGTTTTCGAAGGAATGGTGAACGGGAGAAGTGTTCGGGGCAGAAGAAGATATCAGATAATAGACGATGTTACGTTATAGGCTATGGGTCATATGCGAGGACAAAGAGGAAAGTAGGAAATATTGCAGAATGCTGAGTTTGTAGTGAAAGATCTTCCCTTGGGCAGAACATTATCAATGAAAATAGTACATTATGCAACGAGCTTGTAATGGTAGTAATTAAGACGCGAATATGTTTATGAAACGAGCGAGCGAAAGTTTCATAATTTTCATACGAGCGTCTTAATTATCATTATAGGCAAGTTTCATACGACTTTTTATGCTCGACCATATTTCTAACTTGAAATTATTCATAAGTATTCATGTTATTCTTATCTGACTGGGGAGCGGAAATGACCTTGTGCAATACCTCGTAAATTGTGAGATGTGCGCAGACGCGAAAGTATTGATTTTTCTCGAAGTAAAGATGTCATTGACCTTGATACAAATCTATAGAGTAAAATAAACATTAATCTTGATATAACCTTGAAATTGATTTAGACATCGAAAAACGAAATGACAAATTGAATGTATTTGAATATTATTTACAATTAACGCTAATTACTCGTATTATAGTAACAGAACATAACCTTCTGCGACAGTATTGGATTTCCAGCCTCCGTGACGTTTGGCTAGTTGTCTTTCGATTGCATATCCGAGAATAATCGATACTTGCGCTTTCATATTGCTACAATGGTGTTTTGTGCGAGATCGTGCGTATTTGCTTGTTTTCCGCACAGAACCAATACGCGGTAAGTGTGAAATACCACATTCAGTATTCCCAACGTAACACACATAACAATTTCCCTCTTCTTACCGCTTAAGCGCGACATTCATTTTACTGCATTAGGCTTTTACATATTATTTTTAGAGACGTTTAACATAGTAATAATTATAAATTGGAAACTTACCACTGCAATTTCACCTAAATTGCAATGTTAATTATTGTTTCTAAATATTTGCAAAAATTAAGTAAAGTCTACTACTCCACGAAACTTATTGCATTCCTGACACAAGTAACACTAAGGAAGCCGTGAAAAAATCAACAAGATTCCAGATGCCGATGTTATTACTGCAATATGTTATATAAATAATATTGTTAAAATATTAAAATGAAAAATAAATCATTACATAACCTTACCGTTTGTTTTAATTTCGCATTTATAGACTGGGGAAAAAAGACAGACGTATATCACGGCCTGCTGGAGTATAGTAAACACAGAAAACATTTTATAGCAACAATGTTGAAGAAAGATATTTTGGTTTTCCGAAGTTGCCGTCATTAAACAGAAACCAAATGGAGATTTCATTGCAACTAATTAGAAATTCGTCTTTCAGGTATGTAATAAACTATCTTCGCACAAAATAATGTACGATACACGAGCGGTATGTTTGTTTTCATGTTCTCGAAATTAAAAAGCTCAACTACGTTTCGCTTTTTCAGTCTTTTCCTCGACCATGAAAACGTCAACATACCGCTCTTGTAATGTACATTACTATTCTGATTGGTGGAACATCTGAACTTTAGTGAATAGGTGTACTTTAATGAGGTCCATTAAAGGGCTGCTACCAGGTGTAGCTACATTTCGGCATGGTCGAGCATAAATGTTATTAATTCAGTGGACTGCTAGTTAGAGAAATGGAACAATGTAGCACTGTCCACGTGGGATGGACACTTAACACATCCTTAAGTTATAACCTGTTTCTTCTTTTTTATCTATTTTCTTCGCTGTTGCATTCCTTTTTCACCCAGCACTCGGTTTTTTTTTCTTTTATTTCGCTAGGCAATGTCAGGGCGTAGAATGTCAGAATGAGAGGGACGAGAGGGTGGGCAGAGCAGATAGACAGGCAGACAAGACAAAGAAAAAAGTGCAGAAGCACAGTTCTCCATCTTGCGAGGGCAAAACAGTGCTAATTTGCTCAGAAACTTCACGGGGAACAAAAAGTGTAAAAAAAAAATTAGGAATGGGGCGGCTGGGAAACTACCTATGTAAAAAAATTAGAGATAAAACTTGAGGCCTTTTTCTCTCTCCGGCGATTGTCCGTCTGTCTGTAGCTGAACAAGGCCGATAACGAGACCAAACTGTTGGATGCCGTCAGAAAAATATGGCTGGCCATCTGGGTGACACCGGCCCCTTCCCTTGCTACTTGTGTTCTATTGATTACTTCTATAAATACGTTTCGTTCCTACGCTGTGACTCTCATTCGGAATATAGAATGCGCTGTTTGTTCGTGTCGTGGAAAGAAATTAATTCGTTTGTTTTAAATACAAATTCATTTCAGACATGGAACTCGGATTTTAAAATGCGATTGCTTTAAATAAAACTTGGATTTCCAAGCATCCAATTTCAAGCTGGGGTTCTACAAGCTCAACACCGTAATTCCATTATATCTGCGGTATTTACTATTAGACATCAGTGTGCATTCGCTTTTGTGTCACGAGTATATTTCATGTACAAGCACATCGAATCGGCATTAACATTTTTTTTTCGGTTACATTTTATTATTATACCATCTCTCTCTTGTTATAAAATATTCATAATCTGAAATCCCAAACAATAATTAAAAAATGATTATACTATTTCGCTCACTCAATCAGTAACCAATCATGATTAAGAATTCGTTAGTTTCATCAATTCGCTGTCATATATCACTGTAATATTGTCGAAATAATTTTGCCGCACCTGATTCTCAATTGTCTGCATATTGTAGCAACTGCTTCCGGTTAGTTCGGGTAATACCACAGTTGCTATAACTCGAGCAAGAAACGATTACCGAAAACCAATGGTGGCGTTGCTGACTGTTTTGACGTGTGTATGTAGGCATGCAGAGCCGATATAAGTACTGTCTCTTCCAAGAAGATGAACAAATGAGGACATCGCTGTGAAAATAAAGAACGTAGCAAGAGAAAAATTCGAAGCTAATTAAACGCGCAACATCTGTTTACGAATGAAATAATAATACAGTGCGATACAAGACACGTATTCACATGCAATGGAACAAACTAAAGTCGTAATGTAACTATCACAACGCAAGACTGATTCTATCGATGTCATTTCTCTTCCGACTGTACTCTTGAATATCATTCAAGTTATCTCGTGACCTTTCCTCTCGCCCGCTCTTCCTTATCGCAGTGTTTGATTCGCATTCCTTCTGTCGGTAATCCGTACTTGCGAGACCTATAACCACTAGGATCGCTACTATCGCCTCATCACAGAAAATGCGAAATAGTACCTGCACATAGAGATGGCCGATATTTCACAAACCGATATTTTTTCACAGGTATTTTTTGTCACAGATAAACCTGTGACTGATGACGCGAAATATCTGTGACAAAATATCGCTATCTAAATCTGCTCCGTATTCAGTACTCTGTGACTGATATTTTCTCCTCTACATCGTGGGTTTGCGCGTGCGCATGATACGCTGTAAAACACCTCGACATTTCCCCCGTTAAAGTAAGTACAGTGCATATCCCTTTCAGTTCTTCGGTAAAAATCTTGGCATTCACATGGATAATAATCTCAACTGGGACATGCAAATCACAGAAACCTGCAGAAAAGTATATTCTATTATCCATGTGCTAAAAAGGATAAATGTTCATCTCCCCTCTTGCTTAAAAATGTCCCTTGTGCAGACACTTGCATTCCCTATTTCGACTATGCGGACATTTTACTGACTGACCTCTCCAGCGACAACAAAATGAAACTTCAACGTGCTCATAATTTGTGTGTACGTTTTGTAAGCAATGTTCGTAAATATGATCATATTACCCCATCCCTGGAAGCAATAGGTTGGCTTAAACTAGATAAGAAAAGAAATTTACATTCACTTCTCTTTCTCTTCGAAATCTTGAACTCTTCTATTCCTTCGTACCTGTCGTCTCGCTTCACTTACCTTTCTTCCCACCATAATCTGAACACACGCTCTCGTCATGAAACAATACTAACAATACCATCCCATCGCACCTCCTCATACTCATCTTCTTTCACAATAGCCCTGCCAAGACTCTGGAATTCGCTACCTGCTAGTATCAGGGACTGTCGAAATAAAATTGAATTCAAACGAAAACTTACTAGGCACTTGGTCAGTAATTGATTACTTGTAAATAGTTTCTTTAATCTATCACAAAACATTTCAATATTCAGTAATTTCATCACTATACAATTTTGTTATTCTAGATTTAATTTGTAATTCAGTAAATATAAAATATTCTTTGCTTCTCTATGATAAATTATCTAGCTTTAATTATTCAGGTAATCTTTTCGTACTTTGATTTTATTGTAATTGTAAATTTAATACTAACTGTAATATTATTTGTAATTGTAATTGTAAATTTAATACTAATTGTTATTTTATTGTTGATATTGTAGTTGGAATCTCCTGGTAGAGGGGCAGAGAAGGCCTGACGGCCTTATCTCTACCAGGTTAAATAAATAAATACTAAAAAATACTACTACAATAACAGCAATCTGGCGGTAGTTTCTCCATATTATAAATGATGTAGCTATTACACGATTTAAATAATAACACCATTGGTTACCAGTACTTAATCTTGTGTAAAATCCTGTCTGAACAACTGTTTTGTTTTGTAATTATTTTCCAGTGCTTTTCCGAATACTTATGTTTCATTAATTTTTATTCTATGACTCAATATTATAATGTTCATGCATGACTTAAAATAATTTATCCATTATATTATATACAATAAAAAGGATCAATTTTTAAAACGATTAGGATAATCTTATAACCTCAATTTCTCCATACCCAACTACATTTAAAAATGATCAACTGGTTCAATATCTATAATATAACCTCTTGGTACATGAGGTTAACTTTTGACATGTTACTGTTCAGTTAGGTAAGTATTTATTTGTTAATGGTACATGTACATCTTTGTTGGATTTTCCCATATAAATCACTGACGAGTTGTATGTATAGAGAAATCGTATTCATATTTCACTGTTCTTCAAGATTTCCTGATAATTTTTATCGGTGTAATTCATGCTACGTATCGATATAAAATATCGGTTTGACAAAATCACCGATAAAAGTCACAGATATTTAATTGTCACAGTCACAGTTGTCACAGTTACTTGAAAATATCGTTTAAGCTCATCTCTTCCTGCACAGTCTGTTGTTCCTAGTACCCTCACAACTCAAGCTTCGTGACTGTATATACTGGACTGTGGTAATACTTCGACAGCTCATCCCTACTGAAAACCTATGTACAAATTGATGAGGAACACCATAACCTCATTTTGAACAAACTGCGAAAACAACCAATCAACATCCTCATCTTTAACATTTTTAATTTCAAAAGATGCCAATTCCACAATTTATGCATTAAATTAGAAGACATAAGATCCATATTATAAAGTTTCAAACGTTTATTTAGAATCAACATGCTGGCATATTTCATTGTATTTAGAGTAGATCACATCCGGTTAAAAAATTCAATACCTCACACCATTCCGCTCTTCTATTTTTCACCTTTAGTTGAGATTATTAACACTAGATGGCAAATAGTATTGCATTGTAAGTAACATCAGTAATTATTCTACCTGCAATTCAGATTCTTAACACTAGATGACAAGTACTACAGAATTGTGAATAAAAATGAGTAATTATTCTATGTGCAATTCGGGTTCTTAACACTAAATGACAAGAAGTACTGAATTGTGAATAAAAATCAGTAATTACTTTATCTGCAACTCACATTCTTAACATTAGATGACAAATAGCACTCAATTGTTAATAATAATCAGTAATTACTTTATCTGCAATTCAGATTATCAACACTAGATTGTATTGTATTGTATTGTATTGTATTTATTAACATTCCATGGTATTCATACATTGCTTACAGCTAGAATATGAAACAAGTCAAAAACTAAATACTATTATAAAGTCTTAATTTATAGTCACAGTCTAGATGAAATATATACAGACGAGATTTACAATAAAGTCTACTAGTACAACACAAAGTTTTAGTATCATGAAGTGTTATTGAATGTCATGAATTCACCTACAGAATAGAAGGCGTGAGAAATTAGGTACTTCTTTAATTTGGGCCTACGTAATTTTATGTTTTGAGTTTCATTTTTATATCGATAGGGAGGCTATTAAAAATTTTTACTGCCATATAACTCACTCCTTTTTGATAGCACGATAGACTTGCCGATGGCGTATGAAAGTCATTTTTTTTTTTTTGTATTCATGCTATGAACTGTTGAATTAGTTACAAAGTGTTCACGATTACATACGAGGAAGATCATTAGTGAAAAGACATACTGACAAGCCATGGGCATTATTTGTAGTTTTTTGAAAATAGACCTACACGATTACCTAGATTTGACACGTATATTATTCTAATTACTCTTTTTGTAATAGGAATATACTGTTACTATCTGTGAAATTTCCTCAGAATATTATTCCAAAACTCATTACCGAGTGGAAGTATGCAAAGTATATTGTTTTTAAGGTATTGATATTTACTATTTTTATGATGGTAGGGACCGATGGCGGGCTTTTATGAGAGCGGCAGTGAATCTCCGGGTTCCTTAAAAGCAGTTTGTAAATAATGTGTTAATGTAATTAAAAATATATAAATTATATAATCTATTTTGCATTGGAATAGAGCTCAGTTTAGGCACCTGAAGAAACATTTTATAGAACCTAAAATGCAATGGTCAACTTATAAGTAGACGTAGACGTGCATTTCGGGCTGGGCAAGCAACTTCTACAAGAACTTCGACTTTGATATGTTTCAAGTATACCGTTATAAAATGAGCTATAGGTTACTTCGATTATATTGCCAAGCTAAGCCATACAGCCTACCATATCTCTGGTAGTGGTCTACCATACTTCACAAATCTACACGAGTCGTCACGTCTTCTTCAAGAAAGGAAGAACCTGTGGAACTTATGCAGATCTATGACTCGTCTATATTCCACTACCAATAACATTTTCGATATACCACGATGAACACTACAAATTTGTATAAAATAGCGATGCTCTAGTTTTCGAAAAAGATAATTTATTATAATGTGGTAATTGCGGAGAATATTGGTGGAATTAAGACAGAAAAAACGGGAGAATCGAGAGAAAATCTCTCTCAAAATTTGATTTCTCCATCACAAATGCAACTTCGTCGTCGAAATTTAAAAGAATTCAAACCCACGAACATCATGTGCCAGCGCTCTGAGTGTCCAGCAGTAGTCTGACAATATTTGGGCTCCATTTTCCTTTTAGCGCCTTTTAATTTCAGAAAAATTCTGGTAAAAACGCTCCCCTTGTTCGTCGCTCACTACCCGAAGGTTTTGAGGAAAGAATAAGTAGAAGAGAATCCAAGAAATTATTTTGAGAGAAATAACACCCCATCGCGTTATAGTTATGAATCAGCTCCTGACAAGTTCTCTGTGATTTTCTGATCTGTGGTTCCTAGAAAGTAACAGTCTGTTGAATGATCTTTAGGTTCCCGGCATATCATTGGAACTGGAAAAAGCATATGACGGGATCTTTTAGCCGACCAGTTAATGGAATCACATGGAGCACAACAGATTTCAAGGTCCCAGTTCATGTCCTAATCTATTTTGCAATGAAAATAACACTCGTAAGCACTTTTAAATAGTGTATTATAATTCAAATTTGACTAATCACAAATGTAACAAAAATTGTATATGTGATTTACACAATATTTCGAGGTATGTTTCTCTTTATAAGATACTTTACCACATTTAAAATTAGGACAAAGAAGACACAGTCTATGAAACTTGTTTCAAGAATGTAAGTTCAACTGCACTGAAAATTAATATTAACTCTCATAGTCTAATGAGGAATAAAATTTAATTTTATGAATTCTGACTTCACAGACAACAAAGATCCAAAGTTATGGATCAATTGTTAAAGGAATAACCTGAAATATTTTAAATACTTTATTTCCATTACCATGTTAAGGACTACATTATAGCAATAAGAACAAATCAATTTTTCTAAAATAAAAAAAAAATGATGAGTGGTAGAAAAATTCTGACATCACTTTTGGAATCAGCAGATGAAATTGCATACGAAATAGCAGAAATTGTACATTTAACAAAATCATTATTGACCAGTGTAATTAAACCGTCAAACTCCGGGAGGTTGTAAGGGACACCAAAACAAACAGTTTTTTCTAATGTCATAATGTGCTGTGAGAGACAATTTCGCGAGGACACCGGATCTTAGTGTAACATAAACCATTGCCATGCTTTATTGCTTGAGTCTCTTGTAAAACATTTACACATCAAAACCACTGCAAAACATGCTAAAAACATTTACACATCAAAATAACTGCAAAAGATGTTCAATAACATTTACACACCAAAATCACTCCAAAAGATGTTCAAAAACATTTACACATCAATATTACTGCAAAAGATGTTCAAAACATTTACACAACTAAATCACTGCAAAAGATGTTCAAAAACATTTACACACCAAAATCACTGCAAAAGATGTTCAAAAACATTTACACAACAAAACCACTGCAAAAGATTTTCAAAAACATTTACACACCAAAATAACTGCAAAAGATGTTCAATAACATTTACACACCAAAATCACTCCGAAAGATGTTCAAAACATTTACACATCAATATCACTGCAAAAGATGTTCAAAACATTTACACAACAAAATCACTGCAAAAGATGTTCAAAACATTTACACACCAAAATCACTGCAAAAGATGTTCAAAAACATTTACACACCAAACTCACTGCAAAAGATGTTCAAAAACATTTACACAACAAAATCGCTGCAAAACATCTTCAAAAATATCTCCATTAACCCGTACAAAAAGGTTATATAGGCAGGACATGGATTGTCTAACGGGATGAAAGAAATGGATTATCGCTTATTTACCCTGCTGCAGCAAACATCCGCACCACCAGATCGGTTTAATAAAGCACTGGGTCAAGACATACAACAAAATGTTAATTTGTAGAGTCATAATGAACTGAAGAATGCATACGCCTTCTGCCAAATTATATGCACAAAACAGATGTATACGTTCATTTGAACCTTCACAACAATGTAAACCAAAAGAAAAATTTGTTTAAAGCATTTCTTAATTAATGTTTGATGTTTCCAATTCCGCCAACATAATATAATAATTTCTGAATTCCCATAACAATTGTAAAATAAAAAAATACCAATGTACAACAATGGTTTCCTGCATTGTTAGTAGTAAATATATCCTACATCAGTATAGTAATATTCAGGAAAGGATTTATATGTAAATACATATTTACTTATAAAGCTAATATAATTTATATTTTGCATTATCTTTATGTTTCACAATGTGTAGGGTTGAAAAATCCTACTTTTATTTTCCATATTTTTCCATATTTTAGAGTTTAGTACATATTTTCGTTAATTTCCATATATTTTCCATATTTCATATAAAACAGTCCATATTATATTAGGTTTAACAATAAAACAAAACAAAATTCCATTAACTTTTAAAAATACATTTCAACAATAGAGATTTAAACACATGTTCAGTAATCCCTTTAACATCAGAGTTATTTGAAAATTAGCAGTCCTATCAACAATGGAAAGTAAGTTACAAAACTGTATTAATTTAATTTAAAATTTTTAACAGACTTCAGTTGTGCAGCTCAACAGTTAAATGCCAGTCAGAGTACACATAGGTTCAGTTTTGTAAATCATACTATAAAGACGGTAAATATGCCAAAAGTACGTCATTCAGTCAATTTAAAATCAAAACTAACAAGTTACATTTCAGAATTTAAAGAAGATGGTTTATCAACTGACAATAAAATATTATTTTGTAATTTGTGTCAGTGTGCAGTATCATCTACACAAAGTTCCTGGTGCAACAACACATTACAACTAGTAAACATCAGGCCAACAAACAACTAAATTCCAAGCAGAGACAATTGTTTTTAACACAACCAACAACATCGAATGTAAGATCTGAGTTTAACATCGACCTGTGCCGTTCTCTCATCTCTGCTGATATTCCTCTCTACAAACTAAAGAATAAGGTCTTCAGGGAATTCCTTGAAAAATATACTCAACATACAATCCCGGATGAGTCAACACTTAGGAAGACGTATGCTCCATCCATCTACGATGAGACAATACAGAAGATAAGAGATGAAATTAAAGATAGTTCAATTTGGGTTTCCATTGATGAGACTCCCGACAAAGAAGGTAGACTTGTTGGTAATGTAGTTATCGGTTTGTTAAGTGAACAATATTCTGAACGAATTCTTTTACATTGTGATGTTCTAGAAAAGTGCAATAACAAAACTATAGTTAAACTGTTCAACGAAGCTATGGGTATCCTGTGGCCAAAGGGTATTATGTACGATAATGTGTTATTCTTTATTAGCGATGCTGCCCCTTATATGGTCAAAGCTGGACAAGCATTATCTGTTGTATATCCTAAATTGACTCATTTTACTTGTGTGGCGCATGCATTTCATCGTGTGGCAGAAGTGGTCAGAGACAATTTCCTAAAGTAGATTTGTTGATTTCATCAGTGAAAAAGTATTTCTCAAAGCTCCCAGTAGAGTTAACGTGTTGAAAGAAATGTACCCTGAAATTCCATGCCACCAAAGCCAATTTTAACTAGATGGGGTACATGGCTAGAAGCAGTTGAATATTATGCCGAACATATAGACTCTATTAACAATGTTCTCCTTGCATTGGACTCTGAAGATGCAGTCTCAATTGATACTGCGAAAACAGTTACCTGTGACATAAGTGTGAAGAATGACTTAGCTCACATTCAGCATACATTTTCATGCATCATAAAAACGCTCAAAAGTCTCCAAAATAGGCACCTTTCACTATCTGAAAGTTTTGAAATTATAAATAGTACTGTGGAACAACTGAATCGTGGTAGAGGTAAAGTTGCAGATGCAGTAAGAGCTAAGGTGGACACTGTACTTTCAAAAACCCTGGATATGAAGAACTACAAAGGTTGTTGCTGTGATGAGTGGTGAATCAACAGTGAAGATTAACTTGGACTTATCCCCAGCAGACATTGTGAAATTGAATTATGTACCAGTTACTTCTTGTGACGTCGAACGCTCTTTTAGTCAGTATAAATCTATCCTCAGAGACAATAGAAGAAGATTCACTTTTCAGCACTTGAAAGAAATGTTTGTAACCTATTGTTATGGTAACAGACAATAAAAATTGTGTTTTGTTGAAACTACATTGGAAGATAAGGTACGTCCATTATATTTTTTGTTTAGTTTGATTAAAATGTACCAATATTTAACGTACATAGTCATTTTTATAATTTTAAGTCCATATTTAATTCCATATTTTGGTAAAAATCCATATTTAATTCCATATTTTGGTAAAAATAACTACATATATATTTACATATTTCATATATTTTTAGTCCATATAAATCCGTTCCCTGGTAATATTATATACCAATATTCATCAATTGAATGAATATTTGTGAAGGAACTATTAAAAACCTTCCAAATTAAGATTATTCTAATAATTTTCACACCTCTGTACATACATACATACATACATACATACATACATGGTTCTATATATGGTATTGTAATGTTTAAATTTCAAGAATTAACAAAATGACTTCCAATTTATGTTATAGTAGCCCTACTGTGACCTTTATTGCTTGTAAATGTGTTTTCTACTGAGTCAAAACTTTACAGCATTGAGCAGTTTGTCTTGAAATGGAAGGGAAGAAAATTTAAATTTACTGTATATATACCTCATAATGTCACTCGTAGCATATCTAAAGTTCATTAATTTTGGTAGACGTTTTCAACGAAGTAAAACAGGACTTTTGAATCACACTGGATTTAAAAAAATTGGATGATTATGTTACACTTTTACATTTTTACATATTAGTATTAGATTACAATTAAGTAGGATTTACATAATTAAACGAGAAACCGACAATTGAATAAAATGTACAAAAAAAATAGATTAATAATAAAAAAACAACAACACAGTGGGATACATATCGGCGTTAAGTGATAAATAAACACGATTTAGATAATAAAAATAAGAAACAAAAAAAAATAAAAATAAATACAGTGGAACACATTCCATTAAATATTTGCAACGCATTAGGTCTGGCAACTCATCATAAGATATTTTTCTAATTTACATTTAAAGGAAATTAAAGTTCGGCAGCCCTTGACTTCAGGCAGCAGAGAATTCCAGTGACGAGAAGTAGCAACAGTGAAAGATGAAGAATAAAGAGATGATGTGTGCAGTGGTATTTCTAGCGTGTTATCATATTGTGACCGAGTATTTAAGTTATGATACCGAGAAAGACTGTGGAATCGACAGATAAGTAGTCAATATTACATAAATTTTGTTATACTCCAAGTGTTTAACAAAAATCGATATATGATTTTGATGGAATAATTTTATTATCCCGCTTGGTAGTACTAACTTGTGAAAAACGTTGGTAGCAGAAGGGTTAAAATGAAAGGTACTTTTGAAGTAGAGGATTGTGCCACATAGAACTGAGTACTGGACTATGCTTAATTATGTTTGTCTTTCGTATTATGTTCAAATCAATGGACATCAATAGAAGAGCTCATGTAGAGTCGCAAGCAATTTGCATTCAAAAGTTTGTGTGAAGTGCCCATATTACATTATGCCCTATCTGATTTGGCTTTGTGTCTCAGAGTAAACAGAAGCTGCTGACTTTTCATTATGGTGATGTTTGTTAACTTTATTAGAACGCTCTCATCAGACAGTCTGTTTTCAGTGCTCCTGAGAATATATCAGTGGACACAACATTCACTCGAACGGACAGAAGTGTATTGAATGCAGAGAGCGATAGTTGGCAAGTGGGGTTACAGAGTGACTACGAGATTTCTAACCGATACACACAGCTATTGTTTGTAATTGCAATGTCAATTACAGTGGTCATTATTCAGTATAAATCTCTTTAGCTAGGACTGCAGAACCCGTAAGTAGGGAAATATGACGTCATCTTCACTTCACTTCTATTGCGGATGATCGACTTCCGCGTAGAGTTCTTTACATTTTTTCCCGTGCAAGGCCATCAGTGGCGCACTGTAATTTTCAAAAAGGATTGTAATAAAGTCATTGTATTTATAATGCGTTATATCTAGACTTCGTTGAATTGCCACACGCAGCATGCAATCAGGTTGCCGATGTACGATAGTATAGAGGAGGTGGACGACCGCCCGGTCTCGTAGTATAAGCAGTTCATGTTAAGAGTTGTGACCGGTCCAAATAATAGAGCAGCTACAGCTAATGTATACATATGTAAGCACTTGTTTTTGCATTACTGTGGTTGGAATAGTCAAAGCTTAACATTTGTTCAGTGTAGACAAGAATTCGATCAACCATACTACAATGAGTGTGTTGCTCTTCCAAATAATTGTCCCTGGAATACCCTTACTCCCGCAGCCAGTCTTGACCCGTTGGGGAACGTGGTTGGATGCTGTTAATTATTATGCAGAACATTACGGCAAAATAATGGAGGTAATTGGATAGCACAGACAGTTCCGCTGTTGCAGCTGTAAAATCATTGCCTTCTGAACAGCTATTGGAAGATATTCTGTTCATTGATTCTAATTTTAAAATCGTGTCCAAAAGCATCATTGTGTTGGAATCGTCTAAACTACAACTCTCAGAAGCCCTTAATATAGTGGATAAAGTATACATACCGTTATCCAAAATAACAATTCACTAATTTCAGAAAAAATGAAATTTAAGTTGAGAAACATTATTGCTAAAAATTCTGCCTATTCACAACTTCGTATTATAAATGATGTACTATCAGGTCACGACAAGACATCTCAAGTAGTGACTTTCCGTTCTTCAAATATGTACGTATTACATCGTGTGATGTTGAACGTACATTTTCCCAAAATAAAAACTGTTTAAGTGACCATCAGAGGAGATTATTTTGCAGTCGCTCAAAATGTACGTAACTCTTCACTGCAATGCACATATTCAAGGATGATGTAAGTAACTTACATTAAATTTTAAGAGTTAATATATCTCACTACAAAATAATTGTGTATTTACATGTTTAGACATTTCCTACTTCAATGATCATTCATTATATTTCTTGAATGCAGGATACAGGTTTCATTGTACCGCAGTATACCGCTCAGTGTTTACATTAGAGGCATACTCAATCCGTTCCACGCTCCCTTCTCATACAATCTATACTGCGTGCACAGTAAACCTTGCGATTCTTGTGGCAATTCCACGAAGTCTAGTTATATCTTTTCAAGGTTAACGATTATGCAAGATTTTCTGTCGGTAGTGTCTTTAAGATTTCTTTGCGCCTAATCTGCTTTAGATTTTCCAAAACTTTCCTCCTATCATCACCTACGAAAACATAAATTTGTAACATTTAAGTAATAGAGCTTGAAATGAATATAAAGTCACTATTCATTTCAATACAAAATGAATACAACGAGTGACGTCCTTAATTTAAAAGTATATTGTGAATTTTATTAGTAACAACAATGTAATTTATTCGCCACAACAATAATTCCTTTCTACAATTCGCCTTAAACGCTCTCGTCAACAATTTGATTTTCATTTAACACAGTATTCGTTATAGCACTCCACCGACGACAATGACAATTTACTTGGACTAGTACGAACAACAACGAACTGTTAATCTTAACTAATATTTACAAAGCACTATTTACAAATCAGAACTATCAGTTCTCCAGTTCACAGTTCTTCTAGCTCAGTCACTCGAGTTCACAGTATCTCGAACCACAGACCTTTAGAGACAGTTCACTGTACTCGAACTCGGATCCCTCAACTGCGGTCCACTGCACTCGAACTCAGGTCCCTCCAACTGCGGTCCACTGCACTCGAACTCAGGCCTTCGGCTGCTGACGCAGTTGCGGACGCACACTCGACTCGAACTCCGGTACACAAGACTGGCTTCCTTGCTCTGGCTTTCTCACTGACTGAATAACTGAAAACTCTCCTCTAGTTCGCTGGCGCTTGCTCTTTTATAGCAAAATCATAGTTGCGAGAAATTTCTACAGGTGTGTAGAGAATTATCTCGATATATCCACTTCGACGGACTTCTGGAATAGTTGGGAAGGTCGTTCCACATTCACTGCGTTAAGTAGCAGCTGCGCGCAGCCTCCCCTCGCGTGTAGGCTCCTTTCCCCTTTCCCCGTGAAGCCCGCGCGATATGCTCTCTCGCGGGACGCTAGTCGTGAGTTCGAATCTCACGTCGCTGTCACATTGCTCCCTCCTTAGGGCTGCTCGTCCCGGGCAGTCCTTGGTAGGCTGCTAATCGGTCCAGATGCACCACCATCATCTTCCTCGAGGTTGTCGCTGGATGCGGTACACCACGTCGTTGATCCGGGTCACCACGCGGTATGGTCCAACCCAGGCACGCTGCAGCTTTGGTGATTTCCCTTTGGTCCTGGTAGGTCGATACAGCCCACCAGGTCGCCCTCCTGGAATCCTGCAGAGTTGGCTAATCTGTCGTAGCGCACCTTCATCCTGTCGCTGGCCATCTTGAGGTGCTCTCTGGCCAGTTGGTGAACTCCATTCAACTTCTCGGTGAGTTCTGCCACATAGTCAGTTGCTGGCTGGTCGGCGCTGGGTGGCGTGCCAAACAGCAGATCACAGGGCAGGCGCAGCTCTCTCCCGAAGACCATGTTTGCCGGTGTCATCCCTGTTGTATCGTGGACCGAAGCTCTGTAGGCCAAGAGGAACAGTGGGACTCTGGCATCCCAGTCTCGTTGATGGTTGGACACCACCTTCCGCAGATGCTCTTCCAAGGTTTTGATGTAGCGTTCCACCATACCATCGGACTGTGGGTGGAGGAGTGGTCCTGGTTTTGTGCACCCCCCAGACGCTCGAGCAATTCTCCCATCAGGTTGGATTCGAAGTTGCGCCCCTGATCGCTATGCAATTCCCGGGGCACCCCGAATCTGCAGATGAAGTTGTCAAGCAGCGCGTCGGCCACCGTCGAAGCCTCTTGGTTGGGAATCGCGTACACCTCTGGCCATTTTGTGAAGTAATCCATGGCGACTAGCAGGTAGCGGTTCCCGCGATCCGTGACCGGGAACGGTCCAGCAACGTCGATGGCGATCCTCTCAAAGGAGCTCCCACGTTGTACTGCTGCATGGCTCCCCTGCTGCGGGTCCTTGGTCCGCGACTGGCTGCACAGGTGTCGCATCTCCGGCACCATTGTTCCGTGTCGGTTCTCTGATGCAACCAATAGAACCTCTGCCTTAACTTGTCCAGCGTCCTGTTGGCTCCCAGGTGGCCTCCAGTCACTCCAGCATGAGTCTCCTCCAGCACTTCCTTCACCTTGCTCCTGGGCAGGACAAGTTGTTCTATGCAGGTCCTTCCATCGGCCGACTCCCAAATCCTCTTCAGGATACTGTCCTTGACAGTGAAGGATTCCCACTGGGCCCAGTAGCTCTTGTAAGTGGTGCTACGGTTGGCGATATCGGCCCATACTGGTCTCTGGCCGGACTCCACATCACGTAGTAGCTGTCCAATGTTTGGGTCCTCCAGCTGCTCCTCCTTATGGCGGCGTTATCCCATCCTGGGCTCGGCTGGGCGGCAATTGCTCGACTGCGTGGGCGCCATCCCGCTCTTCTACTTTCAGGCAGTGTTTACAGACATCCGGGCACGGACGTCGTGACAGGGCATCAGCGTTGGAATGTTTCTTCCCTTGTCGGTGTTCAGAGGTGAAGTTGTACTCCTGCAGACGTTGAACCCAACGGGCGGTCTGCCCCTCCAGATTCTTGAAGCCCAATAGCCAGGTGAGTGCAGAATGGTCTGTCCTCAGATGGAATTCCTGGCCATACAAATATTTGTGGAAGTGCTTCAGGGCTTCCACAATGGCAAGAAGTTCTCTACGGGTCACGCAGTAGTTTCTCTCAGCCTTGGACAATGTTCGGCTGAAGTAGGCAATCACCCTCTCTTGCCCGTCCTGTTCCTGAGAGAGTACTCCGCCGATGCCTACGTTGCTAGCGTCCGTGTCGAGCGTGAACTTCCTTCCAGGGATGGGATATCCCAGTACAGGAGCAGTGCAGAGCGCCTCTTTCAGCGACTGGAAGGATGACTCCGCCTCGTCTGTCCATTGAATTGTCGTTTCTCCTCGGTCAGCTGGGTTAGAGGCTTAGCGATGTTGGCGTACCCAGCTACGAACCTTCTGTAATAAGTGCAGAGGCCGAGAAAGCGGCGCAGCTCCTGCTTGTCCCTCGGTCTCGGCCATCCTCTGACGGCTTGTGAAGCTTCTCCGGGTCCGTGGCCACTCCGTTGGTCCCTACTACATGTCCCAAGTAGTTGACCTCCTTCTGGAATAGATGACATTTCTTCGGGTTCAACTTCAGTCTGGCTTGTCGCAGTCTCTCGAACACTTTCCTCAGGTTCAACAGCTGTTCGCCGAAAGTCTTGCCCACCACGATGACGTCATCAAGGTACAGCAAACAGGTGTCGTATGTCAGGCCTCTCATTACGGACTCCATTAGTCTCTGGAATGTAGCCGGGGCGTTGCAGAGGCCGAACGGCATAACTGTGAACTGCCATAGTCCCTGGCCTGTAGAGAATGCCGTTTTCTCCTTGTCCTCAGGATGTAGCGCCACCTGCCAGTATCCTGACTTGAGATCCAACGTCGAGAACCACTCTGCTCCGGCCAGGGTGTCCAAGGTGTCGTCAATTCGTGGGAGGGGAAAGCAGTCTTTCCTGGTGACGTCATTCAGTCTTCTGTAGTCCACGCAGAAACGCAGGTCCCCATTCTTCTTCTTCACCAGCACTAGAGGTGATGACCAAGGGCTGTCGGATTCCTCGATGACCCCTCTTGCTTTCATGCCCTCCAGTTGGCTGTCAATCTCCCTCTGTTTAGCTAGAGGGACGCGTCGAGGAGGTTGTCTGATTGGGCGAGCATTTCCGGTGTCGATGCGGTGCTGAACTTTCTCCGTTCTCCCGTAGTAATTTTCAGACAGACTGAACACGTCCTGAAATTCTGTCAGTAGATCGTGGACTTGTCTTCTTTCTCTTTTGCTTAATTTCGCCGGCAATTCTCGAGCTAGCTTTTTCAGTGATGGGTCTAGATCTGGATGTGGTCGGTGACACTCCTCGTTTTTCAGTTCTGCGATGGCTTGCAGGATCAGCTGAAGGTTCTCCATTGTCGATAATGTCCCGATTCTGACACCAATGTGAATTTTATTAGTAACAACAATGTAATTTATTCGCCACAACAATAATTCCTTTCTACAATTCGCCTTAAACGCTCTCGTCAACAATTTGATTTTCATTTAACACAGTATTCGTTATAGCACTCCACCGACGACAATGACAATTTACTTGGACTAGTACGAACAACAACGAACTGTTAATCTTAACTAATATTTACAAAGCACTATTTACAAATCAGAACTATCAGTTCTCAGTTCACAGTTCTTCTAGCTCAGTCACTCGAGTTCACAGTATCTCGAACCACAGACCTTTAGAGACAGTTCACTGTACTCGAACTCGGGTCCCTCCAACTGCGGTCCACTGCACTCGAACTCAGGTCCCTCCAACTGCGGTCCACTGCACTCGAACTCAGGCCTTCGGCTGCTGACGCAGTTGCGGACGCACACTCGAGTCGAGCTCCGGTACACAAGACTGGCTTCCTTGCTCTGGCTTTCTCACTGACTGAATAACTGAAAACTCTCCTCTAGTTCGCTGGCGCTTGCTCTTTTATAGCAAAATCATAGTTGCGAGAAATTTCTACAGGTGTGTAGAGAATTATCTCGATATCTCCACTTCGACGGACTTCTGGAATAGTTGGGAAGGTCGTTCCACATTCACTGCGTTAAGTAGCAGCTGCGCGCGCAGCCCCCTCGCGTGTAGGCTCCTTTCCCCTTTCCCCGTGAAGCCCGCGCGATATGCTCTCTCGCGGGACGCTAGTCGTGAGTTCGAATCTCACGTCGCTGTCACAATATAAATAAATATTCAATGTACAGTTCGTAATAATGAGCGTACCCGAAAGTTTGTGCATTCCATAATTCTTAATATGGGCTTTGTTGAAATGTGGTTTAATATTGAAATGACGAGTAGAAATAAATGGGATGGGACACAGTAAATAAGCAATAATTTCGTCTTCAACAACAAAACAATCATATTCCCATTCCTTTTCGAAGTAGTATTTATTCACGGGTTTATATTTTGCCATGTTCCAGTTCTCTTCAAACTGCAGTACGCGTATTCGCGTATTGTCTATTTATTTATTTATTTATTCATTCATTCATTCATTCATTCATTTGGCTGCAGTGCGTTAAAATGTTGAACCTCCGGTCATATAGCTATCACTCACTTATCGAAATACAATTTATATATATATATATATATATATATATATATATATATATATATATATATATAGGCCATACATAGGTAGACCTTTTACATTATATGCACACATACATTTTAAAATTTAAAATTTTATTTCCTAAAGTATGTTCCTAAGGATTTTATTATCTGTTCATTTTTAATTCTTGATAGCGTATTGTATACCTTTGAGCGGAACTAGAACGCTATAACCACACTGGTAGAAAAGGTGGGTGGGATTGGAGGGATATGAAGACAGTCGCTCTTAAGAGCTATAGTTCTGCAGGTCTGACTTATCGTATATCCGCTAAAAACGAATTGCCGAATTAAAAACACTATTATGACGACATGATTGAAAGAATGAATGAACCATTAGTGTCCCATGTAGGGCTAAGCCCTCCTACACGGGGTGTTAAAAAAAAGTATCCAATATATTAGGAAGTGATAGTATGTATCAAAACAAGAAAACAATGTATAATATACATGGGTCCTACAACACATATTTTCTGAGATCTGAACACTGTTCATAGGAGGTGACGTTCATTCATGGCAATGCATTTCTCTGCCCTACAATACAGCAGACTACCAGATAATCATACCGTAGTTGACACCCCTGGCATGGATTAATGATACGTCGCAAAGAATTCTGAAAACGAAGTCTGGCTGCGGATATGAACGGGGTTCAGCAGAGATGGTGTTGTGAATTTTCGTAATCAGCATGTGTGGGGTATTGAAAATTCCCATGCAGTTGAAGAAACAAGGCATCAGCACCGATTCTGAATCAACGTATGATCAGGCGTTCTTGGCGATAGGTTAATACGACCATACGTGCTAACCCAGAGATTAACTGGGGCTCGTTATCAGGACTTTCTCATTAACGTATTGGCTACCTTCTGGAGCAGATGTGGGCATCAATAGTACATGTCGAACGGAGTCGAACACAACGACGTTATCTCCTCCCTCCCACACCCCTAGCTAGGGTACCTGTCCGACCGGTTGAAGTACTGGCAGTCAGAGGTGGATTTCACTAAGAAAATGTCTCTCTCTAAGCAAGTTCCTGAAGTAAAAAAAGTCCAAAATATAATTTTCCACAAAGAATGGGAAAATGAATTCTTTTGTTGCGAAAAAGGGAAAGCGTTAGGTGCTTATTATGCAACAAAATTTTACTAGTACGTTGAGCGACATTATGAAAAGACTCGTTTTAATGGAACATTTTTTAAATTTTATTTTATAATAATAGTAGTCCACACCTGTGGAGTAACGGTTAGCGCGTCTGGCCGAAACCCCAAGTGCATGTGCATAATATGGCTGGTTTAGATGTATAAAAGCTTAAACAACTTTGCAAAGTAAAATATTGACATCTTCGAGTTTTGCTATGAAAATTGCTTCTATGTTTGGCTCAACCTTTATTTGTGAACAGTTTCTTTCTCAGTTGGTCATTATAAAATCTAAATCAAGATCACGCATTTCAGACGAATATTTATTCTCTCAGCTCACAATTGCAATGTCTGGACATAACTCCAAATTTTGAAACACTTACTGATTTATATGACGAAGAAGAATAAACGAATCCTTTCTTTTAAGGGCATGAGTCAATTGACGTAAATTGACAAAAACAACAGAGAACTACAGTAAGAAGTTTAAACAATAGCCTAATTGTTGTTTTCTGTTTCTTAGTAATGTGCTTGATATTTTGTTAAGAATCTATTTTCCTTTAAACAATAGCCTAATTATTTGTTTTTCTGTTTCTTAGTAATGTGCTTGATATTTTGTTAAGAATCTATTTTTCCTTAGTTTCTTAATTTTATTTTCAAAGGATGCAAATTAGTGACTGATGCCCTATCAAAACAAATAGGATCAGATTATGGCATTTCTTTTTAACTGTTGTGGAATTGTACGTTTTATATCATTTTATAAGGTTTTTACAGTAATTGTTTAAATTAGAAATACAGTTTTGTTTCAGCTTTTTCTAAAATAGTTTGTATTTGTTTTGGAAAATTTGTTTTGTTTCATTGCCATTATTCATAAAATAACATTTGTAGAAAACTGTGTATCTTTGTCCTGGGCAATTACTTAAACGTTCCGTGTTTCAATACTTCACGCGATCCACCGCTGAGTATTACGTTGACAGATGATGCGTGTTGCAGCAATCAGAGTAGGACGGCGCATCTCTTTAAATGCCCACGTCTGTTCTGGAGTATGTGCCATGTCAGCAAAGACTACAGATGTGGTTCATGCACGATGGCACACCAGTACATTTTCTCCGCAATGTGCGTGAACACATGACGCTGACATTTCTGGACCGCTGGATTGATCAGGAAGGCCCCACACCTTGGCCTGCTCTCGTTCTCCAAACCTAAATTCCCAAGACTTTTGTTTATAGTAAATTTCAAAGAGTGCGTGGTTCCTTACGCCGAAGGGCAGGGGGATGCATTACCATGAATGGACGTTGCATTGAGCACCTCCTATGAACAAGTGTTCAGATCTCAGAAAGAATGTGTTGTAGGACCGATGTTTATTAGACATTATTTTCTTGTCTTCATGCATACTGGCACATACTAAAATATTGAATACTTTTTTTACCATTATGTACAGAGTGGCTCTGAAGTTCTTACTTGCTAATACGTTGTATTGCACTTTTATATTATGTAGATGTCATATTAACTCATACACTAATCTAGCTGTATTCACTGTATACAGGGTGAACCATAATTCGCTGATAAACAAGCCACCACGCAATTTACCATTGCAAATTCTATGTCCAAATTATTCTTTCTGAAAACTGTTCCGCACTCTAATTTCCTGCAAAAATTTAGTTCTAATTATACAATATGGCAAAGCTGGATAAACGATAGCTGGGGAAAAGATTGCTTCCCCCCATCAGTGGGC
>JAJSOF020000039.1:27760808-27777548 GCA_025594305.2 Periplaneta americana
GATGACAAAATCTTCTCAAATCGAATAATAACACGCATTTCCAATATTTATTCTTGCGTTTAATTTCCTCCCGAGTGTCATTTATATTTGTTACTGTTGCTCCAAGACGTTTGAATTTTTCCACCTCTACGAAGGATAAATCTCCCATTTTTGCATATCTTACAATATTCTGGTCACGAGATATAATCATATGCTTTGTCTTTTCGGGATTTACTTCCAATTCTATCGATTTACTTGCTTCAAGTAAAATTTCCGCGTTTTTCCTAATCGTTTGTGGATTTTCTCCTAACATATTCATGTCATCCGCATAGACAGGAAGCTGATGTAACCCGTTCAATTCCAAACTCTGTCTGTTATCCTGGACTTTCGTAATGGCATATTATAGAGCGAAGTTTTATCATTATTTTATATTATTGACATACTTGACTGTATTGTAAATATTTTGTAAGAAAAGAGATTTGACGTAATTTATAGTGTAAAATAGGCCTAAGCCTAAATCTAAGTACATATTTTCTCTCCTCTTTCTTCGAACAATATCCTCGTTTTTGAACCTTTGTGTCCTCTTTTCTATTGATGTGAATCTGGTCACCCTAAATGAAGGCAATGACGGAAGGGAGAATAGGGAAGGGAAAACCAAGGACGAAGTATATGGATAATATTGAGATAATAGCAAAGAAACGATGAAAAGAAATTGGGGAACTCAGAAGAATGGCGAGGGATAGAGAAGAACGGAAGAAGATGGATCGAGGTGCCGTGAGGCAAAAGGGAAGGAGGAAGTAGAAGAAGTGAAGATAATAATCATAAAAGTTTATAAGTTAATATTTTGTAGCAGATATAAATTATTTCATTTCACTTATCGAAATCTATCGAAAGTTTTGGACCAGTCTGTACGTTGATGAAGTGCCAAGTCTGATGAACTTGGACCTTCTCTGACGTTTAAGTACGCGTGTTAGAAACTTACGACATAAACAAGCAAGATGAAAGGCACAGCTTTCCACATTTCTCGACATTTCTATACACCAGTTAGATAGTATTAGATGACAGCGGTTGGGTAGTATTAGATGATATAAGATCTGTGTCGAAGTTTGTAACGTGACGTTCACTGAAATACATATTATCCGCCTCTAGCTCTCAACAAGCGGATGCTTCCCTGCACTTTGAGAGACTGGCGCTTATAATAGGATCGGGTAACTAGGTCCCTCTGTTATGGAATGAAAAACTTGTACACGCCTTAATGTACTTGAGACTCAACACCACAGGCAAGTTCTAACGATCTAGTATGAGGTCTACACCTCGCTCAGTATCATCGTGGATTACATAAATGCGAGCTGCAGCACCGATGTAGTAGATGAAAGCCAATTATTTATAACAGTTCTAAACTAAAGCCACTTACTCGTGACAGAGACATCTATGTTACAAGAGGATACTTCCACATTTCAAACTTGCAATAAGACAGACTTCAAGTACAAATGGTGGGCCGTATTTTAGTCTTGTGAACAATGACAAGATAGATTATGCCACATAATGGGTTCTAACAATCTTAAACCTTTTAGTGAAGAATCGGTAGAACGGAGAAAACTTCTCTCCGGCACCGGGAGTCGAGCCCGGGCTTCCAGTTTTACGTGCTGGCGCTTTATCCACTAAGCCACACCGGATTCAAATTCCGATGCCGGATAGAATCCCTCTTATATTTTAGGTTTTACTTACTGTGTTCTCCTTTGTTGTCGTAACCTCGCGTACCGTGTCACAGTAGGCTATGGTTGACAGTAGACAATGTCTACTAGACACAAAGTACATCCACAACTACAGAGGTGCACTCATTACCAGTGACTGAGTGGCCGTGATCAGACGGAAATGGCGCCGTCTTGAATCACTAACGCTTTATCATATTACTATGATGTACCGAAGTACTTTTAGAGTTTCAGTGCAGTAATTTTGAATTCGCTACCTGCTAGCATCAGGGACTATCGAAATAAAATTGAATTCAAACACAAACTCACAATACTTGTTTTTTTTTTTAATGGGACATGGCAGGAGCGTTGCGATCGGAAAAACAACTGAATGTCACATAGCGTGGTAGGCCTGTTACCATGGTAACAACGGTTGAGTTGCCAAACTTACAGTTCGCACGTGGCGAGTGCTTAATAGCTCTCTTGGCGATATTTATTGTGCACACAATGTTAGCATTCATATGTTTCGTCTTTGATTATCTGTCGATTTTTGTATTGTTTTCTTACCTTCGCGTCAATTGTCAATGAATGTTAACGTCAGCCATCTTAACGACAATTGCTACCTTCATCAGCTGGCAGCGTGATAGTCCACATTGGCAACATGGCACTGTAGTTCCAAGCTCGGCCGCTTAATTGTCATATCCCATCTTTAAAAAAAAAAACAAGTATAGGCACTATTGAGTACCGGGTCTTTCCCGGGGGTAAAAGGCGGTCAGAGCGTGGTGCTGACCACACCACCTCATTCTAGTGCCGAGGTCATGGAAAGCATGGGGCTCTACCTCCATGCCCCCCAAGTGCCTTCATGGCATGTTACGGGAATACCTTTACCTTTATAGGCACTAGGTCAGTAATTGAAAATGTGGAGAGAACATTTTGTAGCATTTCCTGGGTGACTTTAGCACTGGCTTCAATGACACGGTTCTTTAAATGTTCCATATTCTCAATTTTCTCTTCACATATCAAGAAAACTTCAGGGGGTGTTAAATCTGGAGACCTGGCCGGCCATTCTACTGCTCCACGCCGACCAATCCAATGTCCAGGGAACTGTTCGTCCAGTGTGCTGCAAAATTTCTGTGGCTTTACCTACCAGAATGAAGAGTGATATCAATTCTTCCCTCTTTCGATAATGCCATCACGAAAATCAAGAAATTTGTTACAGGAAAGCTTCAAATAATCAAAACAATGCATTGAAACTGTCACAGGTTAACCAAACAGTAAATAAGGAAAAGTTAATTACCAGAATTGCATAAAAATACCTTTTCCAAAGCCTCCTTAATACTGTACCATGTTGCAAAATACGTATCTGTAGATTCAGTAACTAATGTTTGTGTCATTATGACGGTTATCTTTTAGTAACTTGAAAACGATTAGGTGTGTCTCAAAACGGATTGAACCATTAATTTTTTTCAGAAAATTTCACATGGTTTTGAATACATACATGACCCCCTTTCTATTTAAAATTTCAAAGTTGCATTCAAAATGGCGGCTTTTGAGATAGCTGAGGGCTAGAATCGAATGTGTCATTGGTAGAGCATTTGGTCTTACAAATACAGGTAACAGCTACAGTAATCAAAAAATCAAGCACGTGGAAGATATTTATATGGTTCCAGACTTTTGATTCACCTTGTAGTAAGCGTTACGTGACATTGAGTCAGCTTCATTCAGGGTTTAGTGTCTGAAATGTCAGCAGCCTACTTATGAGGTTCCAACTATTCTTCGGACTGTTGACTAATAGTAGGCCTACATTATGCAACGAGCCTATAATGATAGTAATTAAGACGCGAGGAGGTTTGTTTATGAAACGAGCGCAAGCGAGTTTCATAATTTTCATACGAGCGTCTTAATTACTATTATAGGCAAGTTTCATACGACTTTTTATGCTGGACCATATTTCTAACTTGAAATTATTCAGAAGTATTCATTTTATTCGTATCTAACAGAAGAGTGGAAGTGACCTTGTGCAATACCTCGTGAATTGTGAGATGTGCGCAGACGCGAAAGTATTGATTTTTTTCCGAGGAACAATAATGTCATTGACCTTGTTATAATCTACAGAATAACATGAACTAATATTGATATAACCTGGAAATTGATTTAGAATTGAAAAACGAGATGACAAATTGAATTTATTTGAATATTATTTACAATTAACGCTAATTATTATAGTAACAGAACATAACCTTCTGCGACAGTATTGGATTTCCAGCTTGCGTGACGTTTTGCTAGTTGTCTTTCGATTGCATATCCGAGAATAATCGAAAACCTGAACTTTAATGAATAGGTGTACTTTAATGACATGCATTAAAGGGCTTCTACCAGGTGTATAATTACTACATTTCGGCATGGTCGAGCATAAACATACATGCAATACTTGCAGTGTAGTTTCTTTTTACAGATTCATTACAAAGACTTCCATTTACGAATATTTTAACATTAAACACATGTACGCGTGTATGTATAGATAATAATAAATTAATATTAGTAGAACCACGTCAATCAGCTACAGAAAGAACAATCTGCAAAGCAATTTTTTCTTAACCACATATAAAATTAGTAGATGGATGCCTCCTATCAAAGAATTATTTGATCTGTCTAGTCAGAAATGAACTGTTTCTTCTAATTAGTCTATATTGATTTCCTGTATTCTCGGAATTACATTATATTTTCCAAGAACCCATAAAGCTTTATCATCGGTACTGAAGTTTAGTAGGAAAACGATAGATGAATGTCTCACATTACAGAAATAATTAATCTGTATTCCCTTAAATCATTTCTCCGTAATATTACATTTTATTCATGCGTTGATGTTTTTATAACGAGAATCCATAAAATAATTTATTACCTTTATAAAACTTTAATGCCATGAGAACGAGAGTCATTGCTGGTTACAGCTGTGATTAATCTGTATTAGTCTCAATTAGTTTCTTCGCAATACTTTCTTTTGTTGTTTTAACAACCATCTATAAAACCTTTATTAACTGCGTTCACCTTCAGTATAGAAACCCAGTTCCTGTCGTAACAGAATTATTCATTTGCAACAATGCATTTCTTCATAATAATTTTCGAGCTGTTGATATTTTAACTAGAATTACTGAAAATCAATTATAGGAGAGAAATGAGTGAATGCTTTCATTAGAATTAGGGGAATTAAATACATCGCAATATTATTTTGTGTTCTGTCTACTCTTTTCCGAGGTTGGATATCGATCATTTTCGATTTGTCTCCAGAATTCTATTAACGAAATTGCAATATTTTGCACGAAATGAGACTTGAAAATAAATGGGAAAATTCGAAAATACATTTTAAAAACGGAAGTTAAACAGTAAAACACAGAAACGGCGTTTGAACAATGATTCCAATACTGCGTCCCTAAAATTTACTTTTTGGGTGTCTTATTTGTTAGTAAGGGAATTACAGTATGCAAATGATGTAGCCTTTAATAAAGGAAATACTGCACTTACAACAGTAGACACGTATCTCAAGACGTGGCCGTATATAGATGTTGAAAACATGTTGAATATTTATAGGCCTATAATTGTTGAATCAAATATGTTGTACAATATAGAAATTTGGGATAATCACTTATCTCGGCAAACGACATAGAGACACCAATAATGATAGACGGCACACACATTCAGTACTGTAAACAATATATGTATATTTGGGACAAGAAGTCAGCCTAACTGAAAAGAGGGACAAAGAAATTCGAAGAAGAATTAACCTAGCATGGGGGAAATTCTGGGGACTCAAATTCCTGCTCTTAGACAAAGATATTAATATACAATTAAGACTGGAAGCCCTACGGACCTGTATCATACCGACCCTAACATATGGCAGCCAAACCTGGTCTTTGACTAAAAAACAAGCATAGAAGATACAGGTATGCCAACGCAAAATTCAGAGAAAGATATTAGAGATTAAACTACATGACAAAGTAAGAAATGAAGAACTGAGATTAAAAAGCAGTATCCAAATGGCCTGCAAGACGGCGACAAGACTAAAATGGAAATGGGAAGGACATGTAGCCAGACTACCCGCCGACAGATGGGCATACGCCACTACAGTCTGGGACCCAAGGATGGGAAGAAGAGAAAGGGGAAGAAAAAGAAGGAGATGGACACAGGACTTCGTTGACGTGATAGTACCGCAGTGAACGCGTATTGCGAGAGACAGAAAAAAGTGGAAAGACATAATTTTAGATTTAGAATAAGTAACAGTAAAACACAAAACAGTGAAGTGAGGTTAAGTGAAGTGAGGTGAAGTGACTCAACTTTGAGTAAGGCCACAGGGACTAGCTCACCCCGTGAGCAAAAGTAGAGCTGCCCTACCGATGGAAGGAGGCCCTTGCCTGCTAAGGATGTAATGGGCTTTTCTAATTCTAATTATAAACTTATCTCGGCAGCTCATTGTTAGAATTAAAGCTTAATTTTATAAGATATATCTAGAAATACCTTCGAATGCTTCAAACCTATTCCGCTATACAGGATGTATTGAAAATGGTGGGAAAAACTTGAGGTATAGATTCCTCATATATAGAGAAGAAAATAATGTTATATTAACATGGATCCTGAAATGCTTGGTTCCCGCATTAATGTTTACAACCACACTAAAGTATGTTTGTTTGTTGGAAATAGTTTAATATCTATCTATCTATCTATCTATCTATCTATCTATCTATCTATCTATCTATCTATCTATCTATCTATCTATCTATCTATCTATCTATCTATCTATCTATCTATCTATCTGTCTGTCTGTCTGTCTGTCTGTCTGTCTGTCTGTCTGTCTGTCTGTCTGTCTGTCTGTCTGTCTGTCTGTCTGTCTGTCTGTCTGTCTGTCTGTCTGTCTGTCTGTCTGTCTGTCTGTCTGTCTGTCTGTCTACCTATCCATCCATCCATCCATCCATCCATCCATCCATCCATCCATGTGTCTGCCTGTCTGTCTATCTATTTAATCTGGCGGAGTTAAGGCCATTAGGCCTTCTCTACCACTTTACCAGAATAGAAATATACATATACAAGAAACTAATACAGAGTAAAGAAGGAAATAAGAAATAGAAGTAAAAGTGCATAAAAATACAAAATGACACATGCAAAAAAAGTAAAGTAGAAAGGTAAGATCACAATGGGTACAAAAGGTACTAATAATACTAATATATTGTTTACCTAATATATTGGCCCTTAAGAAAAATGCTTATATATCTAGAAGTAAGTAGCTGACTGTGCAAATTTAAAGCGGAACAAAACAGTAACAATTTCGAAACATTTTAAATAAGTTAGAATACTCAGTTTACTGCATTGCACTCTACGCAGTAAGAAAATGCTTAGTGAGTTTGTTTTTGAACACTATTACATTCCGACAGTCTCTGATGTCACTGGATAGGATATTCCACAAATACGATAGCAAGATTGTGTATGGTGATGAATACAATGACGTCTTACGTGTTGGTATGGCTAGTATGCGGCTGTTTCGCGTGCGTGTGAAGAGTTTGTGATATGATGACAGGTAACTGAAGCGGGGGGCAAGGTAGGTAGGTGTAGAAGTGTGAAGGACTTGGAATAGGAAATGAAAATTTCTACATTCGTTAAGCCGTAGCCAGTTTAGAGTTAATGATACAGTCTTTGTGCATTTGCTTATAGGAATTGTTCACAATGCCCCCTTTGTTTCTGAATACAAATCGCAGGTCGTCGTTCTGCTACAAATCATTCACAGGAATAGTATTGGTAAGCACAATAAGCCTCAGGCTGCAGTGCAAGCCTTCCGGCCTCTCTTCCGTAAAAAAGAGAGATATATAAAACTCGCATATAAATTGAATACAGACTTGTTGAAGTGGAATGTAACAGATTCGTCTCAGAGAAAACGGTTGATAGTAATAAACAGAGCAAGGAATTTGGTACGAAAACTGTTAAGTTGTGTGAACTTGGGCTATATCTCTACCGAATGAAAAGTAGTCAATATCAGTGAAGAAGAACAACAAAAAACATGTACAGCCGGGTGGTAACGAAAAATGTGCTCCAATCGTCCATGGTCTTAGAAGAAGAAAATAATAAAGGAATAATATAGAAAAACATTAATTTGTAATTGTAAACTTCGTAACTCCCAATCTAAAATAATTTACCCAAACATATAAAATAACTTACAAAGTATACAATTATGATTCTAGCCTCATTGTAACAAATAACAATGACCATTTTCATTTTATAAAAAAAAAATATTCCTTTTATGTTCAGAAAAAAAAATTGTACTCTGAAAGAATATTCCTTCTACGTCACAAGACGTTACCGGAGCAAATCTGAAATATGATACAGTATTTCTTACCACCATCAGGTGAACAACTAATTTGTGAATCTAATAGTTAGACTTCGTTGAATTGCCACACGCCGCATGCTATCAGGTTGCCTATGTACGGTAGTATAGAAGAGGTGAGCGACCGCCCGGTCTCGTAGTATAAGCAGTTCAAGTTAAGAGTTGTGACCGGTCCAAATAGATAGAGCAGCTACAGCTAATGTATACCTATGTAAGCACTTGTTTTTGCATTACTGTGGTTGGAATAGTCAAAGCTTAACATTTGTTCAGTGCAGACAAGAATTCAACCAAACATACTGTACAATGAGAGTGTTTCTGTGCCAAACAATTGCCCCTTTAATATCCTTACCCCCGCAGCCAGTCTTGACCCGTTGGAAAACGTGATTGGATGCTGTTAATTATTATGCAAAATATTACGGCAAAATAATGGGGATAATTGATGCATTGGATAGCACAGACAGTTCCGCTGTTGCAGCTGTAAAATCATTGCTTTCTGAACAGCTATTGGAAGATATTCTGTTCATTGATTCTAATTTTGAAATCGTGTTCAAAAGCATCACCCTGTTAGTATCGTCTAATCTACAAATCTCAGAAGCCCTTAATAGAGTGTATAAAGTATCACAAACCGTTATCCAAAATAACAATTCACTAATTTCAGAAAAAGCGAAATGTAAGTTGAGAAACATTATTGCCAAAAATTCTGCCTATTCACAACTTCATATTATAAATGATGTACTATCAGGGCACGACAAGACATCTGAAGTTGGTGTACTAAAAAGTAGTGACTTCCCGTTCTTCAAATATGCACGTATTACATCGTGTGTTGTTGAACGTACATTTTCCCAAAATAAAAACTGTTTGAATGACCATCGAAGGAGGTTACTTTGCAGTCGCTCAAAATGTACGTAACTCTTCACTGCAATGCACATATTCAAGGATGATGTGAGTATATTACATTAAATTTTAAGAGTTAATATATCTCACTACAAAATAATTGTGTATTTACATGTTTAGACGTTTCATACTTCAATGATCATTCAATATATTCCTTGAATGCAGGATACAGGTTTTATTGTAACCGCAGTATACTGCTCAGTGTTTACATCAGAGGCATGCTCCCCCTTCTCATACAGTCTATACCGCGTGCGTAGTAAACCTTGCGATTCTCGTGGCAATTCCACGAAGTCTACTAATAGTGTATCTCGTATGTGAGACATAATATTAAATTCATGATTTTTTTCAAGAAATTTTTTTATTTGTAATGACAGCTAGGAAGTTGGTATCGTAATTCCGATGTTGAACTTGGACTGTAACGCAACCGAATGCATAGCAGCATGAGACGTCAACGTTAATCGAAGAATAAGTCGGGGAAAAAAAATTAACCCGTTTTAGTAGGTAAAATTCAATAATTTTCAATCGGTTGCACAGTAAATTTCAAGAACATTTTTTGCCCAATTTCGTGATATCTAGCCTTGTGCTTATGTTAGCTACGAAAAAACCAGTACGGCATTAGCACTGCACTGTTATTGATGATGTCTTGAAGCGTGTGAATATCTTGAACTCGATTATATATCAAGCAGCAAACACAATATTTCACCTTGAAATACGCTTTTATTTACACTTAATTTTCTTTCGAAACTTTGCTTACTAATTCACTCATCTCTTTGAAGTAGTATTAGTTCATTGTGTGACCTAGCTATAATATAATACCTCCACTTACACCACGGAGTGGTACAAGACGACACCCTCTAATTTTTCATGCCAGCGAGTTATTTTTATGTTGGTTCTAAAATAAAGGCAATATATATAGTTGCATACCTCTCCCCCCCGCTCGCCCTTCCATGTGCGGCTACACAAAGTAAGATTGATGATGGTTTTGTGTGTACACTGTTTTATATATAGGCCTATAGGAGACCTATATACACAAATAAATTGATGCACGCGAAATTTCTTCTTTTTCTAGTGATGACGGTAGTTATGGGGTTGTACTGAGGTCGTGGATAACGAGAAGAATTTTCGATAACTCACAGACAAAATATCTTTGATATCTGAAGATATAATGAACGTCGTGTGATGGCAATAGCTAATAATATTTAACTCTGACACTTCTCAAGTACACATTATATCTACAACTTGGCTATGTAGATTTAATAGAACTTACATAATTTACGTATTCTAGTGTCATTCACCGGAATACTTCTGGTATTATGTTAAGTATTAATTTTGGAAATCTCGAAATGAATATTTGTATAATTCGTTCATAATTGTTTTGTTTCCTTTTCCCCCATTTTACAAAGCCATCGGTAATAAAAACAATTTAAGAATTATTCAGTAGTTGACATTTCATGATGATTTGTAATAAAACTTTTTATAATCCTGATATAGTTGAGTTGTAATAGAACTTCGTATAATCCTGAGATAGTTGAGTTGTAATAGAACTTCTTATTATCCAGAGATAGTTATTGAAATGAGCCTAGCCGTTCTGTTCGAAATCAAGAAATAATTTAAGACTTACATTTAACAATACAAGTAGACCACAGTCCCAGAGTAAGTCACATGTTCAGTGCCTTTAATTTTGGCTTTCTATAATATATTTCGTTTCCAACTGCCAGGATCATTAAGTCTTTTTTTGTTTTTCAAACTCTCAGTTTTCATTTCAATTAACCGAAATTTTGTATAATATAATAATTTGTATTAAAACACAAATAAAGATCAGAGCAGAATAAACAAACCGCTTCAAACAATAAAGAGAGCTGATAGTACAGGGACATCATTTTATTTTTACTTCGATTTTTATTGTACCTGAGTTTTTTAATGTACTTCACTCTCAACTCTTCCACTAATGAAGTTCCAACTGTACTCCACACAGAATCAAAGCCGCATCTAGTAAACAGCACTGAGTTAGTGAGTATAGTACGTTCCAGAAATATGTTCGCGTTTTCCAGTGACGAAAGAGGTTTCAATATTGAATCATATTTTCGCACAGGTGAGGCCTACTGTCCGTTTGCCTACGTCGCATCCCGCTTTCCCCCAAATGTTTCTGCTCGCCCATCTGTAAAAGCTGGGCTGTCTTAGCTCTTTTCTGAAAACATTAATTTCTGTTAGGAATTGGACGTTTACGTAATGTTATGCAACTGTTTAAAATAACTTAAATAAATGGCCTCGTTAAGTAATTAACTGTTACGTGATTTCCCCCCTTTCTACGATCCTGCGGCATAACCACTTGGACGGACAGTAGATAGCATGTCTGAGTAAATTGATCTGTGCGGGTCGAGCAGAAGTGAAGATTGAATTTACAGTACGTAAGGTACTCTTTTATAGAGTAGGTTCAGAATTATTTCAACACTAGCCGTACCCGTGCGCTCCGCTGCACCGGTTAGAAATAAATATAAAGTAATTACATAATTAAAATACGACGTTTTATCCAGGGAACATTCGTGTTTGATAGAAGGATAAATCGTTTAATATGTTACATAATTTAAATTGTATTTAAATAATAAAATGCGGTCATTTTGGTCCAGAGAGTAATCATTTGGTGCAATGACAATTCCTTTAACATGTTTCTTAATTGTTATTACATGCAACCATAGTTTAATGAAGACTGACATATCATTTAGTTTTAAAGTGTATACTTTATATTACTCGCTATATGTTTCAGAAGTTACTGTAATAACATTATAGCATTATGTCCATCTTGAGAAACTACACTTTCCAATGGTGAAATAATAATTAATTATACAAATCGGTTAATTTAGCTTCCGATATTACTTCATACAAACACAGAAACATTCTCTGTAGGCTGTATTTAATAGCTTTCGATTGTTGTTGCCCAAGGCCTCTTTTAGACGAAGTAATTTGTTTTTATTTCAGTACGGCGGCTTAGATGGCGTAGTTATTGTAATTTTTAAAACTCATTTATCTCATTAAATATCAGTCCTATCAAACGTTTATATAGAATAAAACTTATCGGAAATTAGTTTTGAAGAAACTGTTGTTATGTAACATTTTTCATGAAAATTAATAATAAGGGAGATATTTCGATTTATTTAATTCAAGCCTCCTTATAACTCCCCTTTTAAATAAAGTATTTTCAATGCCATATAGCCTAAAATCTAAGTTACAACGAAGTTAATTTATATTCCAATTTTCATATAAATCGGTTCAGCCATTATCGCGTGAAAAGGTAACAAACATCCAGACAGACAAACAGACAGATATACAAAAAAAAAATTCAAAAAAGCGATTTTCGGTTTCAGGATGGTTAATTATACATGTTAACACCAATTATTTTTGGAAAATCGAAAATTACCAGAAAAATTTTGGTTACAGATTTATTATTAATATAGATGAGTTACTAGTACGAGGAATGAAATTGGCAATTGGAATTAGACGCAATAGCCTGTAGTGCGATAATATGCACATTAGAACTGAAGCAAGTATCGAAATAAACGGCCACCATTTAAAAAATGTGTTTAAATATCCATATTATGATTATTTTTCAATTCAACTTCTTTCTCTATATTGTACGTTAATGTGCTGTAGACAGTATAATATACACTGCATAATGAATACGTTGGCATGGATAACTGAGGTCGTGAGTAAAAACACTTATTCTTAATACAGTACTGTATTTTGATTAAACAAAAACCTAATGAAAATTATCGAACTCAAGATCGCGATATTTCCTAGTTTTACGTAATTGTATGAACTACTTTTCTTCCCTTCTATACCTAGTAGAGTGATTTGTTTGTGTTTTACGCCAGTATCATCAAACTACAGTCGTGGAAGGATGTAGCAAATTGTGTTTCCGGTTCTGTAAAGGTATAGCCAGGTTAATATTAAAAATGTTAGTAAAAAGAAAATGATGTCCCTGTACAGTTAGTATAAAGTTTTGCCACCAGATTGAAGAACCTCTGACTGACAAGTTCACAGCTAGAAGGCCCTCTATCCTGGAGTAAGTGCATTTTAGCATGACACTAAAAATGACCTGCTCAACTTTGCGTGTGTATGAAGGCTTGAGGAAAGTCGTTTTAGCACAGATTGTGTATTTATATTTAAGGATGTTGAATCTGTAGTTAACTCATTTTTGCTGAAATACGGAGAAAGGGCCTGTTAGCAATGACCAATTCAATTATGTTGAAGAAGTGGTAGAACGGAGAAAAATCCTCTCATGGTTTCCATCTTTACGTGCTGGCGCTTTATCCACTGAGCCACGCCGGATTCAAGCTCTGATGCCGGATTGAATCCCTTTCATTAGCGCCAGCACGTAAAGCTGAAACCCGGGTTCGAGCCCCGGTGCCGGAGATAATTTTTCTCCGTTCTACCAATTCTTCATGAAATGGAAACGCAGAATTAGTAGTATAGTGACCGGCTCTTCTGATGGTCAAGACTCGAGTCACCCCTGACTAAGTAGGAGGCCTTGCCCCACTGGGTATTTACGGCTTTATTATTATTATTATTATTATTATTATTATTATTATTATTATTATTATTATTAGTATTATTGTTATTATTATTATTATTATTATTATTATTATTATTATTATTATTGTTATCAAGCCTATATATATTTAACCTGATAGAGATAAAACTATCAGGCCTTCCCTTCCCTCTATTATGGGATTACAACATTTTGTATAGTGATCTTAGTGTTGAATTATCATTGAGGTTTCAGCGTGTTCATAATGCTTGTGTTCGTTTCATTTTTAACAGCCGTCGCTATGATCATATCTCCGAGTATTTCTTTCAGTTATCTTGGCTTCGTTTACGGGAGAGACGTTCAGTTCATTCACTCTGTTTGCTGTATCAGTTTTTAAATAATTCCACACCTATTTACCTAGTTCCTCGCTTCACACTTTTAGCATCCGACCACAATCGTGATACACGTTCACAGCATAACCTTGTTCTATCAATTCCATTTCATCAAACATCTCTCTACTCTGCTTCCTTCACAATACACACAGCCCGTTCCTGGAATTCCTTGTCACAGGAAATCAGGGGCAGTCGGAGTCTAAAATCTTATAAGTACACTCTAGAAATATTTTTACTGAACAGAACTAGACTCTTGTGGAAGTTTCTAAATAGTCTTAAATTATCAAGTTGTTATTTTTTTTCTCCTCTCTCTTCATCTTTCTTTTTCTTTTCTTTTTTTATTATCTTGATATATTACTTAATCATTTGTATTTGTATGCAATTTAGTACGACTTTGCTAATCAACATTTTATGTCTTGTAACCCACATGTACTCTTCTATTAGTATATTAACTGTATAATATATCTCAAGTGAATTAATCGTCGAATTTATCGCGAGCATTTTAGGTCTCATAAATTGTTTGTGTGTGAGTGTGTATATTCCCCTTATGTTATGTAACTGATTTTGATTATGTGTAATTTTCTACTTTATTTGATATATTATGCAACCGATCTTGACTATTTGTAATTTTATATTATGTAACTGATCTTGACTATTGTAATTTTCTACTACATTTTATGTAATTTCTAAGGTATTTTCTTTTGTGTTGTTTTGTAATCTAATTTTGTATTTCAAGTATATTATTGAAACCTGGTTGAGTGGAAGAGAAGGCCTCATGGCCTTAACTCTGCCAGGCAAAATAAACCTACTACTACTACTACTACTACTACTACTACTACTACTACTACTACTACTACTACTACTACTACTACTACAACTACAATATTAAGAAAATAATTACAATTAATATTAAATTTACAAATACAATATAAATTAAAATATTAAAAGATTAACTGATAAATAAATCTTAGAAAGCATGATGATATCTTAGAAAGCATGATTATAGAGATATTCCGATAGCCAATATAATGTAATATAATCTAGTAATATTTGATTTAGAGTTCAGTCTAATTGACATGTCACAGTTTAAAAACAATAACACTTAAAAATGTAAATGATCATTGCATATTATAAAATTGGAATGCAAACGTTTTCGCCCTTGGGCATCATCAGACATTTAAAATAACTCACAATATCTTATACAATTTTTCATATCTTTGCTGTGAAATGCGTACCAGATAACTCAAATTTACAATCTTGTATATATTAATAAACAACTATTTACATGGTTAACTCTATGGTAAATAACATTCTGAAATTTAAATGAGTGGAGGTATTAAAATTATATGTGATAAAATTGTGACTAAAATGTTGTATTGATCTTTTATTTCAAATTATAAAATTGTGATCATTAAAACAACATGATGAAAAACCATATGATTCCTCTTAAACTTCATAATAAAGGCTAGACAGTTTATTGTAGAAGTTAGGAACATATAAAGATTTTTTTTTTACTTAAGTAAAAATTAAACCTATAATAAAATTGTATAGCGATGAAATTACTGGATATTGAAAAATTTTGTGCTAGAATAAGAGAGCTATTTACAAGAAACCATGTCTGACGAGTCTCAATCACTGACCAAGTGCCTACTACGTTTGTGTTTGAATTCAATTTTATTTCGATAATCCCTGATATTAGCTGGTAGCGAATTCAGAATTAGTAGTATTAGTATTCGGTATATGTATGGTAAGACTTTCCTGTGTTAAATTACAAAGAACACATCACAGCCATAACAAAATTACAAAACACCTCCACATATGCAGAACACATCACAAATGCTAACCGCACCCACAGAGACATCAACACAGACATGGAAATACTACACATCCGACCAAGAAGCCAGAAATTAAACACACTATAACAATATTAAATATATAGACACACAAAAACACACTCCAACAAAATTCTCAACACACAACTCTACTTCAAAACACACACACTCTTTGACTCTACACTATACCACAGGAACACACCCTCACAGGAAACAGAAGACGTGGCGCCAAGACCAACAACGACCAGTTCTGAAGATGACCCATAAATAGGTCAAAACATGTAAACGAGGTACGTTGGAATTTAACACAGGAAAGTCTTACCATACATATTCCGAAGTGATACAGTGTTAAAAGTTGTGTAATCAAGATGTATTAGTATTATTTATTTATTTAACCTGGTAGAGATAAGGACTTGCACTGAAGCTCCAAAAGTACTTCGGTACATCATACTAATATGAAAAAAGCGTTAGTAATCACTATGTGATTCAAGACTGCGCCATGTTCCGTCGGACCCCGGCCACTCAGTCACTCGTAATGAGTGCACCTCTGTGTTTGTAGTTGGACATTGTCTACTGCCACATATACACGGTACACGACGATAGGCCAACAAAGGGGAACACAGTAGGTGAAACTTAAAAATGAGAGGGATTCATTTCGCCATCGGAGCTTGAATCCGGTGTGGCTTAGTGGATAAAGCGCATAACACGTAAAACTGGAAACCCGGGTTCGAATCTCGGTGCCGGATAAAATTTATCTCCGTTCTACCGATTCTTCATTACATTGAAATAGTTACAAAAATGCCGGAAAATTTCAGTACTTTTAACCATAGATAGATAAATAACTGTAGTCAATCACTTAAATAAATCTATAACTGCACTCACTTTCTCTCTTATATTGAATTATGCACACTTCATCCCCCTATTATTTATTCGCTCGTTTTCATACTCTCTCCCGCTATCATAATATTAATACTCGATCACAACGCGATAACACGCTAGAAATTCCACTTCACACATCATCTCTGTATTCCTCATCTTTCACTGTTGCTACATCTCGTCA
>JAJSOF020000039.1:27777648-27793500 GCA_025594305.2 Periplaneta americana
AACAATTTTGAGGCAAGTTTATTATGTTATTGGACATTGGTAAGTCGTCATCATCATCATTATTATAATCCATCAATAAAGTAATTACAGAATGAATAAAATTATGTTTTTTATTTATGTATCTAAATGATATCAGCTAGAGGAAGGGCAAAGAAAGCTTGCCTATTTGACTGATGCTCGTTACAGGGCTGCTATGAATCACCTCATGCTGATTACAGGGCGCATTCGATAGCGCGGTCTTGAGCTGTTCGTATCGTGAAGTTATTGTGCAGAGCGGGTAGAAGCCAGCGTATGCGTTACATATTCTGCGTTTTATCCCTCATATCAGGATTTTTATAGAGTTCAAAGTGTGTTTGTAGAATAACAGAGTTCTGTATAACATTCTATGTACTTAACAATGCCCCCCGTTGGCTCTAAATTAGGAAGTGCTAATGAAACGTTGCACAGTCAAACTAGGGAATTATTTATAACGTTTATAAATGTATGAAAAACGAAACAGGCTCCGCTCGTAACGTAAGGAGTATATACAGATTAAAATAAATCGACCATAGTACCCTAGTTATCGGAACATTTTAATAAAATCACATAGTACTAGTTATTAGTATTTTATTACAATGTCAAATATCAATTATTACACGATCACATATTTCTTATAACATCTTTGTAATTTCATTCAGTGATTTTATATGTAAAAGAATTCGTGGTTCTGTATTTTCAACAATGTTATGTTATTAGTTACTCTGCAACAAGGTTTAGGTTTCGTTACATGTGCTGTGATAAATCTCACTCGAAACATCAAGCCAGCAGGCGACTGAGAACTGACGACAGTTTTCCAATCGAGTCGAAGCGAGGTCGAGTGCACCCGAACGTTTCCGAAAGTTCGCGCAGGTTTCCGTGGCAAGCCCTTCTTGCGTCTACACTACCTGTATTAACAGGCTGCCACAAAGACAGAGCATATTGTGCAATAGGCAGTTGGAAGTATAAATAATATACATATGTTTAAGTTGAAGGGAGTGTTACAACAACGACAAGAAATGACTGAATAAATAAGTAGCTACTAATTAATTAGTTGAAGATCATTGTTGACCGTAGAGATGGTTGCGGAGTATAAATATTGATCCTCTCAGAACTGCAAGAACGATGTCATCAATTGCCTTCCTCTGTAGGCCGAAACGCTGCCAGGTCTGGAAGAAGAAACCGGGAACAGTTGCGCGCGCTCCAACCATAAGGCCTATTACTTCAATTTGTTGTAGACCGTATTTGTCCATGAAATATGGAACGGTACGTACATAGATTCGTTTTTTTTCCTATTTACATCTTCAGGTTGGCTCTTTTGTTTTTAAAATCTAACGGTGGGATCGATGATGTAGCCATTGTTGTTATTTAGCGGGATGGCAATGATGTCTATTCTCCTTGTACTGCCATTGTCTGCCAGTCCGTGAACTTCTTCGAACACTTGAAAATTTATTGATCTAAACTGTTCGGCGATCATCGAACGAATTCTATGGTGTCGTGAGTTACGGAGTACTTCACCGTGCGGAAAAGAGCCCAGGACATGTGCAAGTGTTTCTGGCTCTCTGTGGCATCGCCGACAGAGGATGTTGTCCCGAGTCCTGCCCGGAAGGGAACGTACGGAAGACACGTATGCAGTCATTTTAATAGCTTCGCGCCACTCGCTAGAGGTTAGGCCTTCACGATGTCGTATCCAGGAATTCGCCGGAGTAAACTCGCTGTAGGCTATAGCTCTACGCCAAGACCTTTCTGAGGTAGGTTAGCCCACTCCTCTAATTCCTTTTCTCGCAGTTTTTTCCTCATACGTCGAGCGTCATACAAACTGGTTCGTGGGTCTTTAATTACGTCGTATGTCTCAGTTAACTGAAAAAACAGTCACCTGTATTACCATGATGAAACATATCCTGCGAAATAATAACGAATTGTAAGATTCGGACGAAACAGATAATTCTATGGTTATGCATTGCATGAAACAAGATTTATTCCACAAAGCGTTTCGTACCTATTTCACGATTTATAAAAGGCTGATAATGTAACGTTCTTGGTATTGGAGTCTGTACGTAGAAATTGTGGGACTTTTACGATTTGAATTATCTCCACATCAACCTCAGTTTGAGATAATGCATGACATCACAAAGGCAACATAAGGCTTAAATATATAACTCATGATTCGAATTTTTACCATGGATTTTACGTAGCGTCGAAGGGAGCTTCATTATTAATTTCAAAATTACTGTTGAAACAGAAGCACGTGAGAACGGTCCCTTTGTGTCATTCTACTCCTCCTGACCCCATAGACGGTATTTAACGATGGACTGTGTTCCCAGAGTTACAGGAGCGCTGTGTAATCGAAGTAAATAAATAGGTACAGGTGACTCCTAAATCAAGATACTGTTTTCAATGTTTGTAAATGGAGGAAGGAAGGTTGCTTTTCCATGAAATGACTAGTTAATATTATGCACTTTATGAAAGAAATGGTGAAGTCAGGATACGTTCGTGAGCTGAATTAGGCACAAATAAATGATTTACTAAATGAAGTAAATAAACAAAACAAGTAAATACGTAAGTCAATAAATAAAACCAATAAATAAATAAATAAATAAGTAAATAAATAAATAAATAAATGAATGAATGAATAAAGGAATGAATAAAGGAATGAATTAATAAATAAATGAATGAATGAATAAAGGAATGAATTAATAAATAAATGAATGAATGAATAAATGAATGAATGAATAAAGAAATTAATGAATGAATAAATGAATGCATAAATGAATGAATAAATAAATGAAGAATGAATGAAAAAATAAATGAATGAATGAATGAATAAGGAAATGAATGAATGAATGAATAAAGAAATGAATGAATGAATAAATAAAGAAATGAATGAATAAATAAATAAAGAAATGAATGAAGAAATAAAGAAATGAATGAAGAAATAAAGAAATGAATGAAGAAAAAGAGAAATGAATGAAGAAATAAGTAAATGAATGAAGAAATAAATGAATGAAGAAAGAAATAAATGAATGAAGAAATAAATAAATGAACGAAGAAATAAATAAAGAAATAAAGAAAGAAAGAAATAAAGAAATAAATAAAGAAATAAAGAAATTAATTAATTAATTAATTAAATTAATTAATTATTAATAAATAAATAAATTAAAATTAATTAATTAATTATTAATAAATAAATAAATAAATCTCTGTGGAACGTGATACATTTTGCGTTGATATTAATTGCTTTGTAAAATTCAGATTATAATATTTGATACCATTATTGTATTAATTGAGTGCTGCGTGCAATTAGAGATTAAGTTTAAATCTTATGTTTTGAGAAAATAATTGTCAAAAATTTAGAATAATGTAGAAATTTTAGTAGTACATATACTCGCATCATTTGTCTTGTATCATATTTTAGACTGTATAAATTATTGTAATGCAATATCAGTTATAATTTAAACAACCAATTTTTAAATATTTTCAAATAAAGCACGGGAAACTTAAGTATTTATTGCATAAAAAGTCTGAGATTTCTTAAATTAGAGTAGGCCTATCTACGCATTAAGAACAGTAGAATAGTTTTCTTTCGTTAACATACGCGAACTTTATTGAAACAATGATACGAAGTAATAGTACATTAACACTTCAGCTTATCAAAATAAGAAGAATTTTTAGCCGATAAGCACTTATATTTGTTATGGAAATATACCGCATAAACAAAGTAACGTATGATTTAAATTTATAGTAAGAAAAACAAAATATGTATGAAGATAATCCATTCTGAAATTATGCTACAGGTGAAAATTCTCTACTAGTGTCAAATAATAATAATAATAATAATAATAATAATAATAATAATAATAATAATAATAGCCTAATGTGTCCCTTGTAGGGCAAAGGCCTCCTGCTAGAGGGTAGCTCTGTTTCACTAACGCGGTGAGCTACTCTGCGTTAGGTTGTGTCTAGTGTTTCTTTGTTTAGTTGGAGTTGATTTCGCTGTCACTTTGATTAATTTGATTTCACTAACACTTTTATTATATTGAATGCACTTTCACTGAGTCAACTTGGGATGTTGTTTGTGGCTGGCACTGTCTTCATTTGTAGTCGACTTCCAATTGTTCTCCATGTTCCCCTGCTTCTTGCTATTCTGGACCATTGCTGACCTGCTTGTGTTGTGTAGAAGTCTGCCCACCTCTTCCTTGGTCTGCCTCTGTGCCGGTCTCCTGTGCGCGGGTCCCACATGGTGGCTCTGTATGTCCATCTTTCGTCTTTCATCCGCGCGATGTGGCCTCCCCACTTCCACTTCAATTTGTTTGCTCTTTGTGTGACGTTTGTTGTTGATGCCATTTGGGATAGCTACTCATTGGAAAATCTGTCTCTCATAGTTATTCCCAATATCTTTCGTTCCATTTTCCTTTGGCATATTTCTAGCGCATTCATCTGTCTGTTTGTTGTCGACCATGTTTGGCATCCATATAGTAGTGTTGGGTAGACGCAGGTTTGTAGTACTTCGAATTTGAGTCTTCTGCTGATTGTCTTGTCCAGGAGTATGAACTGGAGGGACCAGAAGGATTGCCAAGATAAGGATATTCTTCTTCTTATTTCTTTTCCAGGCTTGTCTTTAAAGGAAATTAGTTGGCCTAGGTATGTGTATTCTGTTGCATATGGTAGCGTTGCTCCGTCAATTGAGATACAGTATTTTTATTCATGATAACAGATTTTACTTTGAGGATGATTTTTATCCAGAACTGGTCCAGAATCCAAAATATTTTGAAGAAAACATGCATTTTCTCCTTTTAAGAATTTCAATAATGAAATAATACAATTTTTTACAATAATACAATGTATTTTTTTAATAATTGAGCCGTTGAGAGCAGAAGTGGTGTAAGTCAAAAATGGGTGATGAGGGTTAAAGCAAACATTCTGTAAAATACAGCGCAAAGTAACAATTAATATTCATTTTATTTAAACTATTAGTAGTCGGTGGATAGCAAGAAGGACATATTAATTGTTACTTTACGCTGTATTTTACAGAATTTTTACTTTAAACCTCATTATCGAATTTTGATTTTACATCACTTCTGCTCTGAACGCCTCAATTTTAAGCTACGATGAGGGGGATTTCTTTAGATTTTCTTCTTTTTATTTTACTTGGTTATTTAACGACGCGGTATCAATTACGAGGTTATTTAGCGTCGATGGAATTGATTATAGCGAGATGATATTTGGCGACATGAGGTTGAGGATTCGCCATAGATTACCTAACATTTGCCTTATAGTTGGGGAAAACCTCGGAAAAAACCCAACAAGATAATCAGCCCAAGCGGGAAATGAACCCGCGCCCGAGCGCAACTCCGGATTGGCAGACAAGTGCCTTAACCGCCCAAGCTTCGCCGGGGACTGATTAAGTTCTTCCTTTGGTGGTATAATATTATGTTCTACTGATAAACCGAATGGCTGGAAAACGATATTATAAGTATTTGATACTGCTAAAGAACCTGATGTATAAAACTTGGGTGTAACATGTTTGTAATGCGATTTTGAACCTTTTACTTTGCACAGCTCTTCACATAATGAACTTTCCTGCCATTTAGGGTCGATTTCTAAAACACGGACGAAATCGTGGTTCCAAATCTCGGCTTTTAAACCGGGATCGAGGTCTGAATCCTTGTGCGATTTCTAAAACGAAGTCGAGACGCGGCTTGAGAATAAAAACCGAGGTTCGTGGGTTTTATATATGGCAACGCAGCTAAGAATCGATTTTTATTCCTGTAAACAGTCGATATTAGAAATAAATGAACATCGGGATTAATATTTTTATTAAATAGCAGTAAGTCACGTTCTTTTGTTCTAAGTTAAGGTATTGCTATATTTAGGGAATATACGTGCGTTTAAAATACTAGCATTACTTAGTATTTAATAGGGAACGGATTTTTAGGTACCAGAAATGATATTACCGAAACAATTAGCACAAGTCGAGCGTTTATGTTGTAGTTTATCGTTTGTTCATAACTACTACCAACATTAACAACCGGTTCTAAGGAATTAATAACCTAGATATTAACTAGATTAAATTTTCAATTGAAACTAAGATGCAGTATAGTTCTGTTTTCACATATAATAGGCTAGTACTATGTGGAAAGCCCCAGTAGCATAAAACTTAAAATGAGAAGACAAAATCACGTTTGCTTCATATTCTTGTAGGCCCATAACATTTTCGAGTATTAAATGAAATGTCCAAAACTACTGTAAAGACTAAAAATTAAGATATATCGTCTTATAGGCATAAAGGTATAATTAATATAAAATATTATATCTTACTTCCCTAAAAGCAATAAGAAGGTGTAAAAAAATTGTCAATCTGTCGCCTCTTGTATTTCGTTGCAGATTATTATTATTATTATTATTATTATTATTATTATTATTATTATTATTATTATTATTATTATTATTATTATTATTTTATTTAGCATTCTTGCTAAAATTTCGTTGATTCCTTCGAAAATCGAAATATTTGCCTGAAATTATGGTCGTTATATAGTTACAAAGGATTATTCCTCTCTCTCTCATTACCCTAATCAGGAGATTTAATACTCGTAGACACAAATTTTCCTTTGATAGTCATCCAGCTGATCTACTACCTCCATCTTGTATACATGAAGCCATGGTTTTAAACCTGCCCCAGCCGTGGTCTCTGCTTCAGACCATGGTTTCGAGCCATGGTTCAGAAAAATGAAAAAGACCTCGTTTTATAAGTCCAAACGCGGTTTAAAGCCATGGTCGTGGTCTAGACCTCGTTTTAGAAATCGGCTCTTAGAGTCAGCGAAATGAAATACAACTTTTACAGCCTCTCTTATATCGAATTATGCACACTTCATCCCCCTGTTATTTATTCGCTCGTTTTCATACTCTCTGTCGCTATCATAATATTAATACTCGATCACAACGTGATAACACGCTAGAAATTCCACTTCACACATCATCTCTGTAGTCCTCATCTTTCAAAGTTGCTACCTCTCGTCACTGGAACTCTCTGCCGCCTGAAGTCAAGGGCTGCCGAACATTGAAATCTTTCAAATCCTAGTTAGAAAATTATCTTATGACGAGTTGCTAAAGTAACTTACTATTATGACAAGTGTTGTATTGCATGTTTCCACGTATTCACATTTTTTTATGTTCTAGTGATATTTAACTTATTTTATATTTTTGTTTTGCTTATGTTTGTTTCCGATAATGGTATATCTACAATGTGATAAGTTGAGCTATATATAATCACAATTTTCCTTACTGTGTGTACTTAAAAATATTGTATTCATTGTATGCTTTGTACTGCGCTCTTTTATTACTACTACTACTACTACTACTACTACTATTATTATTATTATTATTATTATTATTATTATTATCAATAATTGTCTTATTTCTTATACTTTGTATGTCTCATTTATTTTGACCTGCTGTTCACATTTTATTATGCTTTTTTCTTTCTTTCTATATGTTATATATTATGTCTGATTTCTACTTAGTTATTGTTTACATTTTATTATTATTATCTTAGTCAGTTTTGTGTGTAAAATTGCAGTGTACTGTACTTTGTAAATTTGTTGTGTTTTTGTAACTCAGTTTTACTCCTGGTTGAGTGTTAGAGAAGACCGTATGGCCTTAACCCTGCCAGGTTAAATAAATCATCATCATCATCATCATCATCATCATTATTATAGGGAAGACATGGAAGATTATTAAAATACCATCACCGGAATAACGAATTAAGTAGACTTAAGCTGTTATTGCACCCAGCGAGTCAATTATTATTTCGAGGTACAAACGATAATTGTGATTGCCCGGTTTTTTATCGCGTCTGAAACATTAATATAACTGACACTAACTTTTGCGGTAAATATCGGTGACGTCTGGTGGGTATAATTAGTCAAATCCACTTTTCTCACCTCCACGCTGGGATGTGTAAGATACCAAAGAGAGAGTGGTGTGCGGAAAGCAACGGGAAGCTACCGCATTTATCTTTCCCAAGAATATATTATGTAAATAGATATGGACAATTAAACATAGCATAAAAGTAGCAAAATATAGGTAATTTTTTCTTAATTTCCTTATCCATAGTAAGATAGATCCAATAAATTTGATACAGTGACATATAGTAGCTCTGTCGAACATTTCGTCCATAAATACCGGCTAGGTCGTGATGGAATTTGAACCGTGAATTGAATAGCTGCCTAGAATAACGTTGTAAGTCAATTTTTACAGTTTGTTAGGAAATTAAAAATATGTTTATTCCATACTAGTTAAATATTACAAGCTATGACAGTGTAAGGTCTGTATCAATACTTCAGTAAGTATTCACACCATTTATATAGGGTAAAGGTTGGTAATATCGTGATAACTCAAAATAAAATGCAGTTTTCTTCAAAACAAAATTTCATAATATAACTAAATTGGCACTGATGGAAGTTCAGAGTGTTCCTTACACATACATTATAGAATAAACGTAAACAATTTTAAGACTTTGGAGGAAAAAGTTAATTGATTAAATGAAATTATACCTAGCAATATCGTGATATACAGAGTATTATCGTGATAGATGTTTGGTAATATCGTGATAATTCTTTTAACTTAGACTGCAAATATACAAATTCAAATTAAACTTAATTAAAGCTTGGAACATTAGCTTTCAGTCAACATAGTATCTAATACAAAGTCCCTTTCAATCAAGTAATATTGCCAACCTTACAATTAAAGACACTGAAAGGTCCTTGCAAACTGAACACTTTAAGCACTAATCACTGTCGTCATCTGAGAATTCCACGGATTTGTCGCACTCAAAGCACATGAATTGGGGTGAATCATCAGCATTAGCACATAGTTAATGATACCATCTTGTGCAAAATATGCACTGAATCCACTGTGCCCCATTACGAGCTGCAACATCTCTTGAATACATGCCATGACACACTTTGCAAGTCGTTTCATTCTCTTCAGAACTAGACGATGAAGGCTCTGTTGAGGGAGCTGCGTTTGCTGCTTCTGTCTTCTTTGGTCTACCACGAAATCTTTTCTCTGGTAGCGGAATAAGCACTCTGGCCTTTGGATCTACATTTCTCCGGCGCTTTCCAGCATTACCATCAGAGCATTTGGGCAAGCACAAGGTGTTCCCCACAATCCCGTTGGCACTGTCTGATGGAAGTGTTGCTGTTCGAGTTTGACTGGAATCTCCATCTCTAGCTATTAGACGAGAAGATGCAATTGCTTCAGATTGTACTGCATTGCGATTCATGGGATAAATTCCAGCTTTTCTAAACCCATTTCTAATCGTTTCTGCACTAAATTCAATTGCATACGGCACAGAAAACAACTTGCCGAAGTCGAATCTAGTTGGAGCGCCTACAGGATTGTTATGTTTGTAACGTTCAAGTTTGTTGGCCCATGCATTCTTCAATGATTTATAAACGCTGAGATCCAGTGGTTGAAGAATGTGGCTGCAATGACTCGGAAATGTCATCAAGTGGATATCATTTTCACGAGCTAAATCAACAACACCTATTCCCACATGTGATGCGTGCGAATCTAATAATAGCAACACTGGTCTGGCTGGTGAAATGTTCCTTACAAAGTAATTCATCCATTTTAAGAAAGGTTCTGAACTTATCCAGCCATTCGATGCACTGATTAGTGATCCTGTTGGAGCGTCTATGTCCAAACCATTTACTAGTCTCACGCCTTTAAAAATTATCATAGGTGGAATTGCTGTTCCAGAGGCACTACAGCAACCTAATACAGTTTGTTTTACTCCCTTCTCCGCGAAAGTCTTGCTGCAAATTATTTTCTTTCCTGTTTCCGCGACGATTTTCGAAGGCTTCACCACAAAAGTGACTCCTGTCTCGTCACAGTTAAACATTATTTCTGGCTTCTGTTGCAGCTGAAGCTTGGCTACTGTATGTTCCAGTTTATCGTAGAAGTCCTCAATGTTTTCTTTATTAGCTGTAACAGTTCGACTTACTGCTAACTTTTCTGGTGCTCTCAATGATAAGCCATATCTTTGTCTGAATGACCACCACCAAAATGGTCCTGTTTTTTCTCTGTCTTCATTAAATGAAGACGTTTTTGAAGTGGCTTTCGACAACTCAAATCCAAGACGCTTTATTTGTGTCACATTCAGCCCAAAACCTAATTCTTGCATTTCAGTTATATACTTCACTAACCTCAGTTCTACTAATTTAGGTACCGGTAGCATGAAGGGACGCCAGAGTTTAGGAACTTCAAATGGCCCGCCCTCTCCAACATCAGCATCTCAAACGTTACGACTAATATGAACCTTCAGTGTACTCCAGGGTACACCACACTCCTTTGCTGGCTTGTATATAGTCCAATTATCATTCAACACCATTTTCACAGTATTTTGTAGATTGACAACACTGTACGTTCGTCTTTTGTTGACTTTCCTATCATCGTTGCTAGCAGAAGACGGAACGGAACTGTAAGGAAGAAGGCATAATTCGTAAGCCTCCCTCCGCCATATGTATCAAGTTACATAAACTGCTTGCACTCTAAAAAATCGAGAAGATGCTACACTTGTATAAAATCGTCAGAGTATGTGTCTATACAGCATATTAAAGACATACTGCTAATATATCGACAGACACTAATTTTTATATTTACTCACCTGGTTTTACAACACTTTTCATTCTTTGTTGAAGCCTGTACACTCATACGTGCCTTCCCTTGCGGCGCAATTATGCTCACTAAAGGGCCACTGCCTGTCGGTCGGACTGCCTTGAAAAACGCGCTTCTATTCCGATTGGTAATCCCATGGTAGACCTTCAAACATGGTATCACAATATTACTGCTATCACGATATTACCAACCTTTACCCTATATATGTATTGTCTTCATCTTCCAAATAACACAACTTTTCCAACATTTACAGTAGAAAAACGTTGTATGTCAATCCAGAAGAACAATGTTGTAAAGCAAAGAAACTTAAATACTGTCCATATTTCCTGGTAGATTCTTTATGGTTGTTATATTTGTGTACATTAAATAGTAATAATAATAATAATAATAATAATAATAATAATAATAATAATAATAATAGACAAATTCATATCATAAGAACTTGAAACAAATTACACAATTTAGAACATATGTTTAGGCATACAATATCAATATCATACACAGACAAAATCCTTTTTTTCTTTATTCTCTTATTAGGCAATGGCAGAATTTAGAGTAACTATAACCTTATTACATTTAACTATTCTCCTTTAGCACTGGCGTAGCATGAAATTTTGAGCAGGGGAAGCTAACTCAAGTTGTCTTTCTTTCGTGTACATATGAGAAAACGTATTACAAAAATTTAGTCTTAAAATAAATAGTAGTCAATGACAAGTCAGCAGTCCGAAGATTGGTTGGAACCTCGTAAGTAACACCAATAAGGCATGACCTCAAATGGTAAAATATGATTTCATGGTTTACACATATCTCTAATAAATAGACAATGTCATTTGTCTTTTAAATCGCACTTTTGTTCGTAAGTCAGTGTTGATAATAGAATTGTCCTAAAAATGCAAGTAAATTGGTGTCAGGAACTGTTATTTCACTCATTATTTATTATATCAGCCGCAATGCACACTAACCTTCAACTGAACACAACTCACGAAAGGGATAACTCGGGAACTTTCAATGTAAAAGCTAGCTTCTTCCGTGCCTTGCGAGCAGGGTAGGTTAGTTAGAAAGGGATGGAAAATCTGCGGGGTGGGTTACACAGAAGAATGAGTGAAAGAAACCAGTCTGCTTGCAAGATGGTGTGTGCAGGCTTCTTGTTTACTGCTGCATCACAAATCATTCTGAGCTGCCGCATCACAATATTTAACGCATAAATATAAACTCTATTAAAACTAATAAATAATTTTGTTCATAAACTGCAGGTTTATTATGAAATTATTATTAACTGGGGAAGCTGAGCTTTTTAGCTTACATTGACGCTACGCCACTGTCCTTTAGTACTCTATAGGCCTACATTGACTTACAACATTATTCTGCTCACCAGTTCAGGTCGTGTCACAGCTGGTTTAATGTCACCTTTTTTCGAAGTATATCATTTCACCTGGTCCTTTAGTGTCTTACGTACATTGTCCTTCCATTGCAAGATATTAATCTTACGTTTTCTTTTTCTATTTACGTTTTTCATGAGACCATGTGTCACGCTACAAGTATGATTGTCCGCTATTTTATTTGCTTTACAGCGTTATTCAGCTCAGCAACACAATCAAAATACTACAGCTCTCGAAGTATTGTGAATATCAGCAAGACGATGACAGCACATGCTGCAAGATGTGCTATACGACATTTTTCAGCCGAAAAATTCAGTTTGGCCAGAAACGGACTTACAACGTTATTCTAGGCAGCCATTCAATTGCAGAAGCCCTACATGTCCATTCGAGTATATTTTTCAGGAAATACAATCAACTGACTTAAAATAAACTGTGATTTGAATACGAGCAGGTGAGCGATTAATACAAACAGAACTAGTTGACAAAGCAGTGATTGTGTTTCTCATCAGACAAAATAAACATCAACACAAATAGTACAGCGTTGGCCTCGCTAAAGAGTGCTTGTATAGCGGCGAGATTATCTCGTTTCAATATCGCAAATTTCAATTATATTGGTTCAGTGGTCGGCAATAGAGACCATTCAAAGTAACAACGCATTTTAATGATCTTTTCTTCATGGAAGAAGAACTAAAGAAATTGACAATGTAGGCCTACAGTGTGATATTCATCTATACAAATCTATTCCACAAGGACTTTTTCATGCATTAAACTTTGTAATTTCACGCTCAAGTTTAAAACCGCACAGATGTAAAACGCACAAATTGGATCGTTTTATTCTTACGGTTTGTCATTTTCTAGACTATCTAGTTTTGTCTTCTCTGCGACGATATTGCCTAGTATAGATATAAAAGTAATATTGAGTATCATGTTTGGTCGGTCTGTTGTCATATGTTTCCTATTTTTGGTATTTTCTGCTTAACATAAGATAAATTTTAATACATTCATTTCAGCGTTATAATAGCTATTTATGCAAAATGTTGCGAAATGATATCGTTCAAAGCACTAGAATTGCTTTTCCACCCACCCGAATGGGAGGTGGACAATACGGTGAGTGCTTAAAAGGCTGGTTTCGCACGTGTTTCATACAAGGTTTTTTAGACAGTCGCTCGAGAATCCCTAACGTATTAATATTTTAAAAGAATGAAATTCTTGAACCTCTGATGTTACAGACGATAGAGTATTACATTCGTATGGAAAGAGAGAGAGATTTCACGGCTCTCGAATATATACAGAGACATCATTTCATTTTTACTAACATTTTTAATATTAATCTGTCTATACCTTTAGACAACCGGAAACACCGCTTGCTCCCCCCTCCAAGACTGAAGTTCGATGATACTGGCGTAAAACACAAATCACTCTATTAGGTATATAAAGGAAGAAAAGTAGTTCATCCATTCACGTAAACTAGGAAATATCGCGATTTTGAGTTTGATAATTTTCATTAGGTTTTTCTTTAATTAAAGTACAGTACTGTATTAAGAATAAGTGTTTTTACTCACGAAGTGAGTTATCCATGCGAACGTATTCATTATGCGATGTATATTATACTGTCTACAGCACATTAGCGTACAATATAGAGAAAGAAGTTAAATTGAAAAATAATCATAATATGAATATTTAAACACAATTTTGAAAATGGTGGCCGTTCATTTCGATACAGGCTTCAGTTCTTTTGTGCATATTATCGCACTATAGACTTTTGCATCTAATTCCAATTGCCAGTTTCGTCCTTCGTACTAGTAACTCATGTTGAAATAATTCTGTACCTACTCTATAAAAGAGTACCTTGCGTACTGTAAATTCAATCTTCACTTCTGCCCGATCCGCACAGATAAAATTACTCAGACATGCTATCTACTGTCCGTCCAAGTGGTTATGCCGCAGGATTGTAGAAAGGGAGGAAATCACGTGACAGTTAATTACTTAACGAGGCCCCTTTATTTAAGTTAAATTAAACAACTGTATAATATTACGTAAACGCCCAATTCCTAAGAGAAATTAATGTTTTCAGAAAAGAGCTAAGACAGCCCAGCTATTACAGAGGGGCGAGCAGAAGCAGGTGGGGGAAATCGGGATGCGACGTAGGCAAACGGACAGTACCTGTGCGAAAATATGATTCAATATTGAAAGCTCTTTCGTCACTGGAAAACGCGAACATATTTCTGGAACGTACTATACTCATTAACTCAGTACTGCTTACTATCTGCGGTCTTGTCTCTGTGTGGAGTTGGAACTTCATTAGTAGAAGGGGTGGGAGTGAATTACATTCAAAACCTCAGGTACAATAAAAATTGAAGTAAAAATAAAATGATGTCCCTGTAGTAGGCTATGATGATTGTTTTATTGGTTGTTAGGAAGTTGTTTAAGTGGAGTTATGCTTTTCATGTAATTTTTGAATATACAATTATTACAACGAAAGTGTTGAATATAATTAGGAAAATGAATTATTCGGATGTGAATAATGTATGGCGCTTGTCTGCCGATCCGGAGTTGCGCTCGGGCGCGGGTTCGATTCTTGCGTGGGCAGTTTACCGGTTTGGTTTTTTCCGAGGTTTTCCCCAGCCGTAAGGCGAATGTCAGGTAATCTATGGGGAATCCTCGGCATAGTTAAATAACCAATTAAAAAAAAGAATAATATATGTATCAGATCTCTAAATGTTGTAATATCCAATTTAAGTAATCATGTTGTAACATTTATAATAAATAAAAGGGTTGCAATTTATGTTTTCAGTATTTATAATTAGCATGCTTAAAAGTATTTACAGAAGGTCACATTTCAACTAAGTAATATTCTTAAAAATTATAATCTTAATATATCAACAAAGAAAACTAAAGTTTTAGCCTTTAAAGGGCCAGATACCTTACGAGCAAAAATTATTTTGGATGGGAAACCTATTGAGCAAGTAAATAATTTTAACTATCTAGGCTGTAATATCTCCTATTTTAAGAAGGAAGATCTTTTTAATAAACTTAGTAAATTTAATTTTATATGTGGCACAATAAAGAAATCCCTTAAATACACTAGAAGAGAAACCAAACTAAAATTCTATAAGGTTATGGCTGTGCCTATATTGCTGTATGGTAGTGAATTTTGGACTTTAACCAGGAAAGAAGAAAAAACTATAGAAGCAGCTGAAATGAGGTTTTTACGTAGTGTAGCCGGTTGCACACTTTTGGATAAAAGAAAAAGTGAAGATATCAGGAATGAATTAAACATTTTTAAACAGATGGATAAAATAGAGCAATAATAGGAACAATTGGAAGGAGCATGTTCAGAGTATGAAACCAGGCCGAATACCAAAAATTATTTTAGATTATAATCCAGAGGGTAGAAGAAGTGTTGGTAGGCCAAAGAAGAGATGGATACAACTTTTTAATTGAAATCTATGAGACCGGAACGACCCTAAATGGCTTAAGCCGTGAAATGTTGTTGATGATGATGATGATGATGATGATGATGATGATGATGATGATGATGATGATGATAAAACTATTTTTAGGCACGGAAATTTTCTTTGAAGCACGCTAAATTGTGGACGCGAAAATCAATGACATTTCGATACTAAAAGGAGAATCGATAAGTCTTCATTATGAAACGATGCTCTAAAAATAATATGTTGTGTTTAATTATACATTTTTTCCTAGTATAGTTTAGAACAAGCTTTGCAGCTGATTTGTACAGTTATTCTTATTCTGAATCCATTCCCACAGC
>JAJSOF020000039.1:27803600-27889707 GCA_025594305.2 Periplaneta americana
TTTAAGTTCGCATTTATGGACTGGGAGAAAAAGACAGACGTATATCACGGCTTGCTGGAGTATAGTAAACACAGAAAATATTTTAAGGCAACAATGTTGAAGATAGATATTTTTGTTTTACAAATTTGCCGACATTGAACAGAAACCAAGATGGAGATTTCATTGCAACTAATTGATATATATTTCTCAAAATTCTTCAGTCCTGTTGGCCCTTCACATTTCTGTATTAGGGCCAGCATTCCCTTACTAGCACTATTTACAATTTTAAAAATGACGTGTACTGACCCTTGAAGCCTGTTCTTGCCATGTCTTTGTTGTCCCTTCATTTTCACTAGGCCATCCTTTTACTTTATCCAGTATTATTCTATTTCCCTTCTCTTATTCTCAGTTCCCTTAAAAAATAATTCTTCCCTCCATAACTAATTTAATACTTTAACAATGACATAACTTATTTAATATAAAAAGACCTAACCCTTGTTGACTATTTCACTACAAACTTGAACTAATATTATATTCACTCACACCACACATTAGCGCTCGTATCCTAGCAACACCATTGCAACTAATTAGAAATTCATCTTTCAGGTATGTAATAAACGAACTTCGCACAAAATAATGTACGATACACGAGCGTTATGTTTTCTTTCAATTGTCGGAAATAAAAAAGAAATATAAAAAGCTCAACTACGTTTCGCTTTTTCAAACTTTTCCTCGAACATGAAAACTTCAACATACCGCTCTTGTAACGCATATTACTATTTATCTGCCTCCATGAGAATGTTTGCTTTTGATATGTTTCTTTTTATATTCGTAAATATGATCATATTACCCCATCCCTGGAAGCAATAGGTTGGCTTAAACTAGATAAGAAAAGAAATTTACATTCACTTCTCTTTCTCTTCGAAATCTTGAACTCTTCTATTCCTTCGTACCTGTCATCTCGCTTCACTTACCTTTCTTCCCACCATAATCTGAACACACGCTCTCGTCATGAAACAGTACTAACAATACCATCCCATCGCACCTCCTCATACTCATCTTCTTTCACAATAACCCTGCCACGACTCTGGAATTCGCTACCTGCTAGCATCAGGGACTGTCGAAATCAAATTGAATTCAAACGAAAACTTACTAGGCACTTGGTCAGTAATTGATTACTTGTAAATAGTTTCTTTAATCTATCACAAAATATTTCAATATTCAGTAATTTCATCACTATACAATTTTGTTATTCTAGATTTAATTTGTAATTCAGTAAATATAAAATATTCTTTGTTTCTCTATGATAAATTATCTAGCTTTAATTATTCAGGTGATCTTTTCGTACTTTGATTTTATTGTAATTGTAAATTTAATACTAATTGTAATATTGTTTGTAATTGTAATTGTAAATTTAATACTAATTGTAATTTTATTGTTGATATTGTAGTTGGAATCTCCTGGTAGAGGGGCAGAGAAGGCCTGACGGCCTTATCTCTACCAGGTTAAATAAAAAACTACTACTACTACTACTACTACAACTACGTTATTAACCATTGTTAATGATGTAGAAATTTCCAAATTTTCTTTCTGACAACTCGAGTACTTTCCCTGTAAAAAATTACGTTCGATTCTCTTGTCCCATACAAACTGTCAGAGATCTGATAAAATAGCAATGCGAGCCTCAACTTAAAGGCTCCCCCACCCCACATCGGGATTCACCATTCCACAGAAAGAATTTGAATAATTTAAAGGGGAGGCAACTCAGCGCAGAAGAGTTACGACTTGTTTCATTTTAAAATTAAATATCTGGCCCGCCCACAAAATGAGTTCGAGACCCCTGCTAAGGTAATCTAGACATCTCACTTACTGCAATCAGCTCTTATCCACCGCTAACAGTTTTAAAGCAGCGCTCTCCGTTTGCCACTTGTTTTTGCGTGCGCGGCGCATTACCATAGCGGGCCGTATAAATCGCACGTCACACGCCGTACTTCCTGCGTCCCTGTCACGCGACGCTCGTTCGTGACAAGGGCCGCTCAAATTGCCTCAATTACTGTAATTATCCTCATGCCCGCTCCGCCACCTATACAGTGGCTCCAATCTGCCCTCTTCTCGTAAAGAATGCTGTTTAATGCACTGTGCCACTATCGATCGATTATATTACTCGCCGCTGTAAAGTGAATCGTAATAACCTGTGTTAGAGGACCTAAGACTGAAAACGTATTTCAAAATAATGTCCGGGAAAGACAATTATAAGTAGAGCCCGGATTTTTAGGCATTTATAACAGTTAAAATAGGCAAGAAAAAAAGGCAATAAAACATAAAAAGAAGCACAGTAATCTTTGAAAAAGGCATTATAAATTTTATGCTCGACCATGCCGAATTGTAGTAATTATACACCTGGTAGTAGCCCTTTAATGCACCTCATTAAAGTACACCTATTCATTATAGTTCAGTTGTTCAGCCAATGGGAAATCACCACTGTACCATTATAAAACCGCAAGTATCGATTATTCTCAGATATGCAATCGAAAGAAAATTAGCGAAAAGTCACGGAGGCTGGAAATCCAATACTGTCGCAGAAGGTTATGTTCTGTTACTATAATAATTAGCGTTAATTGTAAATAATATTCAAATAAATTCAATTTGTCATCTCGTTTTTCAATTCTAAATCAATTTCCAGTTTATATCAAGACTAATCTTCATGTTATTATCTAGATTATATCAAGGTCAATGACATTCGTTCCTCGGGAAAAATCAATATTTTCGCGTCTGCGCACATCTCACAATTCAGGTCAGTTCCCCTCCTCACTTACATAACCATAACATAAATACTTATGAATAATTTCAAGTTAGGAATATAGTCGAGCATAAAAAGTCGTATGAAACTTGCCTATAATGGTAATTAAGACGCTCGTATGAAAATTATGAAACTCGCTTGCGCTTGTTTCATAAACAAACATACTCGCGTCTTAATTACTAGAATTATAGGCTCGTTGCATAATGTACTATTAAAAAGGCGTCATATATTTAGCAATAAATTTAAATTATATCAACATAACTCACATATTTACTTCGTAGGTGACACATGTTGACTTATAAAAGACTTTTGTTTGTGATTAACTGTCTTTTCACAAACCTTAGGCTACATAACAAAACAGTTCCATCGGTTGAAAACACATGGGCACCAAATTCACTGACGTAAGCATGAAGTTACTTTTCAATGGCTAACTGAATTTAGGCATTCTAGCTAACGGATCTTATACCTTCTGTCACCCGACAATAACTGACTGTTCCTCACTCAAATTCCTTTCTCCTACAACAATAAACACGTGTAGCACAAAATTGTAACAGAAAGATTTTTGAAAATATGAAAGCAAACTATTGAAAATTCTACGTGACAACTTCTTTGAGAACGAGCATAAAATTTAAAATTATAAAGCTGATTGTTGGTATCGTGAAGACATGACAATATTATATTTGTAACTCTGGATTGTCGATCATTATTCATATCACACCAATTGTATTAAAACACGATTATTAGTAGATAAAGCACAGAAATAAATTACTTTCATTTAGGCCTACAATTGTTAGTAAAGTTAGTCATTGTTTCAAATATTTAAAGTCCATATGCATTACATTAAATTAATTAGAAAATTGCAAGTAAACAAGAAATATTTCTTTAAAATGACAAAAAAGACATTTATTAATAAGAAACACCATAAAAAGACAAAATTGGCAAATAAATTGGCCCTATTACTTTGATTTACTACTAATCACTATTATATCTATGGAAATAATGGTTTACTTCTACCCAGTAAAAAGGATTTTGTCAAACATTCGGATTCTACTTACAAGTGAGAAAGATGAGCGAGAAGGACCATGAAAATAAGTAGTAAAGGAATTCTCTTGTGTGCTTCACACGCGATGAATGGCATTCGTAATTCACGAATATCACTTTTGCTTACGTAAGCCTATTACCAACTGAATACGATATTTAACTGACTTGAGATAAGAGAAAATTGATGTAATTTAAAACTTACATAATTGAAGGTTTTTTGTAACAACCATAGTCCAAAAACATAAATTTTCAAGACAAACAAAGAACTACCTGGCATGGGTGTTGTTGACACTTAAAGTATGAAATTCATCATGTAATTTCTGAAAGTGTTGTAGAAACCTGGGAAAACTAAAGTACAGTAGTGGCAAAAAAACCGGACCGAGCCTTGTAGCTGATTTCAGAGCCTTGTTCACTCCAGACCACGATAGACTGGTAACTAAGACTTTTGTAGTTCTAATCCTGCCTGGGAAGGAAACTTTTTTTTTGTTCTTTATTCAAATTTATTCCCAATACTTTTCGATTGCAGCGATATTTTACTGCTTAATTAACTTATTATTCCCAGAACATGAATTTTACCAGCAATCGAAAAGCAACCACTTCCTTTCCTCCCTCATCATCCTTTCCTTATCATTCCAGTTGCCTTCCTGGGTTTTCAGATCGCGCATACGGCGGCCCTCCGAAGCTGCTGACATTCTCGGCCGGCCTCCATGGATATTTCAAGCGCGGTAGCTGGTGACCTAGCAGCGAAACCTTTCCCGACGGGAGAGAGGGTCTACACCTCAGACCGTTGAGAAGACGGGAGGAGTGGTTTACACCTCAGACCGTTTGAGGTGGGAATGTGGGGTATACGGACTTGAAGGGATGGCGGTACTGGTCGTAAGGGTGTTAGCGGTTAGGTCGGTTCGGCGTGGGTACGGTCGGTGGGCTTGCAACTTATCCCGGGGGCGTACAATAGACCTCAGGTCGCGGTGCACAGGGATGTTTCCCTCCCGGCCTTAAAGAGAGAGAAAAAATCGGATTACTTAAAAGCAATTTAATATCTGTTTCTCCTTCGTTTTGTTTGTTTGTTGCTTTTTCTGTCTGTTTGTAAGTCAAGTGTTATGAACAATCTGTAACGAAAATATATTCAAGGAGTAAATTAGATGCAAAATAAACATACTTTTCCTACTCGTGTGAATCAGGACCTGCACGAAGTGGAGAGGTCATTTTTTTGCGTCTAAGTCTGTACAACTATCAGCACAACATCAGCTAAGTACCAGGACTCATCATAACAATTTACTCATTATACCTTACCACAAGACATCTTTATATTCTTCATCTTATACAGTTTCAGTTTCTAGAAATCGGAACTCGCTTCCGAGTGACGTATGGACAATAATTTCATTTAGGTGAAAATTACATCAATTCTTACTTAACGGATTAATTACTGATTAATATTTGTTACTTATATTGAAACTAGCATCTGTCCATTCTTATTATTATCATTAATTTCTCTAAATAGAATACAAAACCTCTAATGGCAAAATGTCATTACATTAATATTCTCATTACATAAATATATCTTAGATTTATATTTTTTCTCCCTGTAACATAGTTCTAGTAAACTTATATTAGATTAATTATCATCATTCTACTAGGTTTCTGAAATTAATTATAGTTGATTGAATTAAATTAGCTCATAAATTAAGTTATTACTTTATCTTGTAGGTTTATCTAAATTTAAATAAACATGCACTAGTCGTTAAAACTTAACTGAAGAATAGTGCTGGAAAATCTTTGAAGTGTAGTGCAAATATTCGTAATTTAAATATGTATTGTATTGATTAAGGCTGGTTGAATGGAAGAGATGGGCTTATGGCTTAACTCTGCCAGCGAAAATAAAATATTATATTCTATTCTACACCTATTTTCAGGCAGTACATCTTACTTCACGATATCTGTCAATGAAAGAAAAATTATTTGTATGCATCTGAAGTCTGATTAATGTAATATGCAATTAGTCAGCGATGTATGCAACGGAGGGGGAAATGAAGATGTCACCCTATCCCCTTACTTCCTGGCTCAGTTCCCTCATGAGTGTTGCCTTATGGGTGTCACTTGTTAGACTCAAACCTGTCTTCCGACAGTTGACTAAACAACAAACAACTTTCCGAATAATCCATGTTGAATCTTTCGTACACTACTTTTAACACTTGAATATAAATAATTGATTAAATGGCGATCTTACTCGTGTTAATTATGTAAGAATGTGTGGCTTACAGCTGTTTCGGTGTTATTTGACACCATCCTCAGAGCCTACTAGATCTCAGGCGTAAATACAAACTCACATGCAATAGTTGCGACAGTTTCTACATTGGACAGACAGGCAGATCATTCCAAACTCGATACAAAGAACACATTAAAGCAGGCCTGCACAAACAACGCTCAACGAGCGCGCGCGCTCCTTCGGAGCGGGAGAGCGGTGTTTACACCTCGCCGAAACGGAGAGGAAGATACGTCAGAATGACATACACTTGCTATAGGTAGAGGAGAGGGAAATGACCACTCAATTATCTAGTGGAGTGCAGTGTTTAGGCCTATTCTCAGTAACTGTTTCACGTTGCTTACCTACTGCTACAGTACAGTATGGAGGAATCTAAAAGACGGAACGTAACATTTAACATTTAAAGATTTACAGCTCGAACTTATTGATCTTCAATGTGACCTAAGAGCTAAAGATCGTTTGAATAATACTACTAGCCTGGTTGAGTTTTACAAGACTAAACATTAGCAATATTATCCACGACTACACAGGCTGGCTGTGAAAGTGATTGCTATGTTTGGCTCAACATTTATATTTGTGAGCAACTGTTTTCTATAATCAACTTTTATAAAGGCAGACATCGAACACCTGTAACTGATGTTTCATTACGATCAGTAGGCTACTGTTCCTTTCAGCTGCCAACAGCATAAAACCTCGTTTCGATGTACTGATAAATAAAAATATAACTAAATGATATTGTACATTTAAGTACCTATAGAATTTCTATTACTTCTGTAAAATAAATATTTCTTTATTAATTAATATTAGTCCAAGATAGTTTTGCAAACACTGAACGGGAATTCATTTCATAAGCACTAGTAATAGTAATTCCTTTTGTGTATATTATGTACGACATCACCCATTCTTCCAGTCCATCCTATACAAAGCGCAGCTAATATCTTCATTCCGCTCATGAGCTGTGAGCAGGCTCGGAGAGCGCAAACCTTGTGCAGGCCTGCATTAAAGCAATAACCAGAGGACACAATACATCTACATATGCCGAACACATAACTAATGCTAACCACACATACAATAACATAAATACAGACATGGAAATCCTACACATACAACCCAAAAGCCAAAACTCAACACTCTAGAACAATATGAAATATACCGACGCACTAAAACACACCCCAGTCAAATTATTCTCAACACACAGATCAATTTCAGAACACACACACTATTTGACACAACTCTTCATCACACGAACGCACCCACACAACAGGCAGCGAAGTTGAGATAGCGCCGAGATCTAGTAGGCTCTGAGGATGGTGTGAAGTAACACCGAAACAGCTGTAAGCCATACATGCTTACATAATTAACATGAGTAAGATCGGCATTTAATCAATTATTTATCAGTACATCTTACTTCACGATATGTGTCACAGGTAGAAAAATTGTTTGTATACATCTGAAGTCTGATTAGTGTAATATGCAGTTAGTCTGTGATGTATACAATGGAGGGGGAAAGGAACATGTCACCCTACCTCATTACCTCCTGGCTTAGTTGCCTCATGAGTGATGCCTTATGGGTGTCACTATTGAGATTCAAACCTGACTTCGGTGAGTTGACTAAACAACAAACAACCTTCCGAAGTTTTCCTTTGTAATTTATTTTGACAGGGATAGTCTGCGTTTCTCTAACTATGGTCCGCGGACCACCTGTGATCCTCGAGTTCTGCCCTTGTGGTCCTTCAAAAAAGCAGAAGAAAAAATAAAATTCACTCTGTAGCTAAAAATCTCAGAGTTTGGAAGTGACACATGGCAATCGCCTTTCACTTTTTTTCTCAGTACTGACGTTTTATGAAATATATTACCCTATCCGTCTACTGACTTCCCACCCTACTCTCAACAACAAAAGAGGGATTTAAAGCGCTATAAACATGGTGTTTCTCGCCATCTTTTTCCTGCACATCTGGCGCCGCCCCTGTAACCCAGCCAGGGACCACCAAATTCATAACAGAGGACCGAACGTTTTCATGTATTTATGAAAGTCACAGATTTGCCTACACTCAGTCTGCACATCGAAATGGGCACGTACTGTACGTCGTGCACCAATAATACAACTGAGGTCACAATTTGAAACTTATTTTCTAAGTAAATATGACGAATTTTCCTTGGTTCGTGATAACTTTCATTGCGATAGTCAAGCTAACAAACTTTCATTTAGTGAAAGAGTACAGGTAATTGAACTCTCGAATGACACCGGACTTAAAATGAAATTCCAAGTGGAAGGTATGGTCAATTTCTGGACCGAATCACAAGTGAAAAGAGAATACAGTGAACTGTACAATGGTGCTTTAGAGATTGTAATTCAGTTTGTTTCTACGTATCTGTGTGAGAAAGGTTTTTCATCACTGACTCTAATAAAAACAAAATGGGCTACCGAAATCGACTCGACGTATATGACGATCTCCGACTTAAGTTTACCTGCATACGTCCAAATATAGAACAACTATGCAAGAATCGGCAGGCTCATCCATTTCATTAATGTGAGTACCAACATTTATTTATTTTTTTTAGTTAATAAGTTAAAGATTATTCAAAGTCTAATAGCCTTATTAAAGAAAAAAAATTAATTTTCTTCTATTAACATTAGCTTAATTTGTTATTACTAATATAAAATTAATTAATTAATTTAATTAATTTTAATTAATTAATTCTATTTTAAAATATAAGTTTATTGATATTAAAATATAATACAAAATTATAAATTTACTTTCGAAGGGACTAAGAGTAAGGTGGTCTGGAACTGTTCTGACTTAAAAAAGTACTCCCACTTTAAATAGTTTGAGAAACGCTGGTCTAGTGGGTATACACATTTACAACAGCTCCAGCTAAGAAGGATAGTAATTTTTTCTCCTTTGCAATTTAATCTAAAGGAGATCCAGTCTTGTAAATATTGTAATGCCTACATTTAAGTGGCAATAAACAAAATGCAATTGGATTCTTATTCATATAGCGGAAACTTTTTAGAACAATTACAATCGAAAAATGTGCTATCCAAAATGTGTATACAAGGAATAGTAAGAGTCAGTTTCTTAATAGTATTATGAGATAAAGAAATCCTTAAATTTACCTGTAATTCGACTTAATTGAGGACAAATTCAGGACAGACGCAGCTTGTGGTTAAGTGCAGTTCTATAATCTCGACTGCTATGGTTTCCAGAAGCTTCAGGATACAATTATACGTATTCTGTAACCTCGACACTATGTGGAAGTTAGCGGTTAGCTTGGAACTCTGGATATCTTTTCCCCTTGAGAAAACACTTCTAGCACAAGTGTGTGCTAGTTCGGGGATGCACCAGACAAGGTGGTGAAGTGAAGTGAAGATTCCCGACTCCGCACAACTCGGAAACCATTTATTTCGCCACTCTACCACAAAACATAACTCACACTAAAAGCTTCAAATTGCCTCCTCACATTGTTATGAGAAGGTGATGAATATTTACACTCACGATTATTTATTGCTGTGGCAGCCACTTAAGGCTACAGGTACAGAGGACCCGTGTTCTTTTCGCAAAAAAGACTTAAGAGATGTTCTTCGTACTACTAAGGGGTTAGGATTTATTCCCGCTAGTTGTGGAAGAGTAGATAATATAGTAGCCTATGTAACAGCCACGAGGGAAAAGTAGAAAAGAGTCCATCTCTAAGGAGTATGATGGTGATAATGCTGATGATAGAAGTTACGATATATATTTTTAATGAAGTAATAAAATATAGGTCCAGTATATTACCAATGGTCGCAGATATTTAGTATTTAATCGGCAGGTTGCGCATTTTAGTTCCGAAACAAGTTACAAAAGTTATCGGTTAGTATATATATTTTTATTTTAGTAGGTTATTTTACGACGCTTTATCAACATCTTAGGTTATTTAGCGTCTGAATGAGATGAAGGTGATAATGCCGGTGAAATGAGTCCGGGGTCCAACACCGAAAGTTACCCAGCATTTGCTCATATTGGGTTGAGGGAAACCCCGGAAAAAACCTCAACCAGGTAACTTGTTCCGACCGGGAATCGAACCTGGGCCAACTGGTTTCGCGGCCTGACGCTCTGACCGCGGTCAGTGTATCCTTGAGTTTCAGGGTTAAAACTCTAATCTTAAATGCTTATGCCAGGACGCTATGAAAGGTAGAACCTAGTTCGGTAAATACTTACTTACTTATTGGCTTTTAAGGAACCCGGAGGTTCATTGCCGCCCTCACATAAGCCCGGCATTGATCCCTATCCTGAGCAAGATTAATCCAGTCTCTATCATCATATCCCACCTCCCTCTAATAACAATAATAATAATAATAATAATAATAATAATAATAATACTTACTTACTTACTTACTTATTGGCTTTTAAGGAACCCGGAGGTTCATTGCCGCCCTCACATAAGCCCGGCATTGATCCCTATCCTCAGCAACATTAATCCAGTCTCTACCATCTTATCCCACCTCCCTCTAATAACAATAATAATAACAATAATAATAATAATAATACTTACTTACTTATTGGCTTTTAAGGAACCGGAGGTTCATTGCCGCCCTCACATAAGCCCGGCATTGATCCCTATCCTGAGCAAGATTAATCCAGTCTCTATCATCATATCCCACCTCCCCTCTAATAACAATAATAATAATAATAATAATAATAATAATAATAATAATAATAATAATAATACTTACTTACTTATTGGCTTTTAAGGAACCCGGAGGTTCATTGCCGCCCTCACATAAGCCCGGCATTGATCCCTATCCTGAGCAAGATTAATCCAGTCTCTACCATCTTATCCCACCTCCCTCTAATAACAATAATAATAATAACAATAATAATAATAATAATAATAATAATACTTACTTACTTATTGGCTTTTAAGGAACCCGGAGGTTCATTGCCGCCCTCACATAAGCCCGGCATTGATCCCTATCCTGAGCAAGATTAATCCAGTCTCTATCATCATATCCCACCTCCCTCTAATAACAATAATAATAATAATAATAATAATAATAATAATAATAATAATAATACTTACTTACTTATTGGCTTTAAAGGAACCCGGAGGTTCATTGCCGCCCTCACATAAGCCCGGCATTGATCCCTATCCTGAGCAAGATTAATCCAGTCTCTACCATCTTATCCCACCTCCCCTCTAATAACTACCATCTTAACAACAACAATAATAATAATAATAATAATAATAATAATAATAATAATAATAATAATAATAATAATAATAATAATTTGAGCTTGACTACTGTATGTGGGATTGCTACTAAATTGAAATGATCTGTCCAGCTACTTTTTAACCATATAAACGCAACAACATTGCGAAACTAACTCTGTACAAAATATTAGTGCTAGAAATGACTGGTGCACGCATTGTATTCTTCACCTGACATAATTAGGAACATTAAATCCAGATGTATGAGCACATATGGACGAATCCAGAAATGCATATAGAGTGTTATTTGGGAGGCCGGAGGGAAAAAGGCCTTTGGTGAGGCCGAGACGTAGATGGGAAGATAATATTAAAATGGATTTGAGGGAGGTGAGATATGATGGTAGAGACTGGATTACTCTTGCTCGGGATAGGGATCAATGGCAGGCTTATGTGATGGCGGCAATGAACCTCCAGGTTCCTTAAAAGCCAGTAAGTAAGTAAATACATATGACAGGAAATGTAATTAGATCTATGACAATACTTATCTAGTACATATAATGTATATTATAGAACATAACCTTAAATATGGTACACATTAACTGTATATACACTATAAATACAATATAATACAATTGTTTCATTTACAAAATCAGTTCCATTACGTTAAAGAAAAAGATAGCCTATATTCTGAGAATATGAAATTCATATTTTTTATCATAATTGTCAGTAAAACTTTGTTTAAACTAAGCACATGTTCTTCCTTCGTCACAAGACGTTACAGTGACACAATTATAACAACAAATATCAATATACAAATTAAAATATTTACGTTTTACATAACACATACAACATACGAGCTATTCCACATGAAATCAATCAGTAAAAGATCTCGCATTTCTTTTATTCTTCAGTTTTTTCCCTATTTATACAAGTTGCTGAGGACAGTGCATTTTCAAAAATATACTATGGAAAGTCAAACGGTTTTCGTACTATTGAGCGACAAATTTAGCGTATTTTATAAAAACAAGCCTCTTTCAGCGCTCAGAACTCTGGAACCATTTACTGCAGAACATTGAACGGGAGCTCATTTTGAAGCTGACATTTGGTAGGTTATGGTAAGGGTAATACTTATTTTTATTGTATACAGAGAGACAGATAATCTGATTTTACTTACTATTAGGCTTTTTGCCCATTTGTAAAAATGTAAAAAATATTGAGGAAAAAACCTTGCATTATTAAGAGGGATTCGGCATTGTTTTCTTAGTGGCTTGGCAATAAGTTTCGAGGGTATTAAATAAATTATTTTCACACGCCTGGACTTGAACGGCGCAGTACTGCAAGCACTGGCCGAGAGCTGAAAATAAGCGAGCGTTGGGCGTCATTTTACTCCTGTGTTTAAGAAACCTCGTGATAAAGCTAGCCCACCTATGCGCTACTAGACGAAACAACACGTGTTTATATCTCCTGGCCTTGCTTGCCTCGGCTAGCTCCCGCCTCACAGTCAGCTGGTTAGTTCACGCGCGTACTATTTATTTTCCTTATTTTATATTTTCAATACTTTCTTATCAACGGTGCACCTGTAAAAAATATATGTTTATTTGTACTTTAATTGCGGAATGTAACCATATATTTAAAAATATTTTTTCGTGGTCAAAGGCGTCTTAATGAACAAATATCTAAATTTCTCCATTTCCATAAAAAGTAAGAAAAACTGTTTACATGTAAATATAAACTTTAATTTCTCAGCATCAAAATAAACCATGATTTTGATAATTGAGTGAAAGGGTTTCGGAGCCACAACAGTTAAAATTTGCTAATTTTGTGAAAATACGACAAATTTAAATATTTTAAATTTAAACACTATGAAGTTCTGATGCCTCAAACTTTGCACAAAGCATTGTATCACACTTGTCAACGGACAGAAAAAGTTTCATTGTATTGAAAAATTGCAAGGTCAATTTTCTCTATATTTCGGTCGATTTGAGGTGTATAGCCCATACAGATCAAAATGAAATACAATGTACCATAGATTGAGAAATTAAAATAATATGAACACAAAAGTCTGAATGAATATGCAACTTACTCAGTATTACAATCAGATCAAAATATAGTCGTAACTTGGTGTTTTACATATACAACATTGACGATGGAGCGTCTGTATTGTACTATTATTCATAGTCTATGCGTACTGCTTACAACACTACACTGATTATGCATCCATTTCTAACGAGCCACGTTATGCATCGACATGACGTAATAGATGTACCAGAAGAAACTACTCGATCCGCTGTACCTTACGGAACTAAAATGCGCTGCCTGTTAATTAGATTCAAGAACTTTCCCACTGCTGCCACCAAATTCATTTAAAATATTCAAGAATAAAGCAATAATTAAATTGGAGGAGAGAATATAATGCATTTAAATTGACAATAAATTGGTTGATGTAGAGGTGATTAAATCCTGACTCAACAATTGAAAGTTTTCTGCCAAGAGCAGGTCTTTCACTGCAAGCCCAGAATTCTCTAATCTTTCCTATTTTTTGCCTTCCTTTTAGCCTCTGCATACGATTTATACATATATTTTAATGTTGTCTGCCACCTGATATCTCTCTGCGCCCCGAAATTTTCTCCGTTTCACCATTCTTTCCAGTGTATCTTTCAGTAGGCAGTTTATTCTTAGCCAGTGACTAAGTCAATTTATTTCCTCCTCCTTACTAGTTTCAGAATTATTGTTTCTTCGTGCACTCTTTCTAGCACAGCTACATTTATTATTATGCCCGTCCATTTCATACCCTCTATTCTTCTCTATACCCAAATTTCAAATCTCTAGTCATTTCTTTTCATTTCGTCGTAATGTTCAGGTTTCTCTCCCATACACATCACTCCACACAAAGCACTTTACTAGTCTCTTAGTTCGTATTCCAAAGGTCCGCAGAAAGTGTTCCCTTTTCTATTAAAAACTTCCTTATCCATTGCTATCTTCCTTTTGATTTCCTAGTAGCAATTCATGTTATTTACAACACGTCAAAAATTTTGAGATGTCCAATTTGTGCTATTGTCACATTTCGATAGTCATTTTTAAACTAGTAAATATTAGAAACTCTGTATATAGCCTTTGCTATCAAAAACAGAAAATGTGAAATTGCACTTTCTGCCAACAATCAACTGGCCGTCTTGCAAAATTCACTTCTGGAAACTATGGTATTTATTCTCTCAGATATCACATATAATACTGATGTAAATGAGGAACAGAGAGCAATGGTGAGTTACTTAGAAGGATATACAACAGAACTGGCCATAAAGGAGAAGACAACAGGCAACAAGATACCTCCGTCCATGTATTTTCCGCTACACAGCTTTAGGCTGGTATTCTTAGTCGACACTTTCGATTAAAGTGTCCTTTGGAAGACGCAAATGAAATACACACACACACAAAACTTAACCTACTCAGTCCAACTTAATCTGACTATATAAACCAATAGCAGATATGTACAAAATCTAACCTAACTATATAAATCAGTGGAACGGATACATACAAAACTTAACGATATAAATCAATGAAAAAGATATGTACAAAACCTAATGTAACTATATAAATCAATTGATCAGCTATGTACTGTACAAAACCTAACATAATTTCACCACCAGTATCACTACCTATTTAATAAAATATTATATATCTGAACTGACTGAAGTAATCTAAACTATCGGCAACTAAAACTAGAAACTGAAATAAAACAACTTTAAATATATAGGCTATGTTCTTTCTCGCACGATCAATTAGGCTCCCAACTCAAATCACAATCTGTGGGTTACACATTAATTTGTTATTGTTTGTTCACTTGTTTTGAAAGACATTGCGGGACTTCTGTTATCAACCAAATTGTAACTCTACACTTTGCTGGCGTAAAGTGACACTTTGTAAAGTCCACTTCTTGAATCGTCTATGAATACCACTAATATGAAAGAGCCACTTTCGTCAAAAGCGTCACTTTGCAAAGTGGTGATATAAAGTGTCGACTATGAATACCAACCTTAGAAACGAAGACATTGTAAAGCACTGTGCATCAGTGGTGGATTTCAGGCGACCAGCGAGAGCGATATGACTTCTCTTCAACCCCTTTGTTCCCCGTAGAACACCGCGCAGCGTTACGGATGAATATTAAGCGTCCCCGTTTAGAGATTGGATTCGCTCCCGGTGCCTAGCCTGCCTCATACAATCCGTCACTCAGCAATGCTTGCCTTCAGATGTACTGCTATCGGTCCGATACATAGCTGTATTTGCCGTGGAATGTGGAGTGGGGAGTTAAGGGATAGTCTGCAGTACCTCAATTGAGGTATTAACGCCCAGTCATCATATAGATACTACTTTTCTTATTACTATTAATTAGACAGTGGATGCGGGGTGACTTAAGGAAAAGTGAAGTTGTTTCCCATCAGAGTATATGGCACGTGCCGCGTCGTCCGTCTTTTGTGTAAGTGATCCCCATTTTAGAGGTTTTATCCAGAAATTCTCTCGATACAAAAACTGTTTAAGCGATAGGCGAAGACGATTTAGCTTCGACAACTTACGAGAATATATCGTCGTTTACTGCAACGTTGGTAATTGCATCAATGATGACGAGGACTGAACCTTGCAAGGTATGTACTACAGTACGTTATTTTTCTTTTCCTTCTGACTGTACGGAGATACAGTAGCATGTTGACGTCGTCTGTTTACGTTTAAAACCTGATGAGCCAATGGTCTCAATGAAAAAAATGTAACATATAGTAAATGTGCACCTACATTCAAAGATAAGTCATCCCGCATCCATTGTCTACTGTTAATAAAAAAGGAAATCAGAACGTTTCTAAGATTGTATGTTCGCAACGCCCGCAAAGACTAAGGATCTCTTCTGAAACATTTTTTTTTTTTACTTACAGAGAAAGATGTAGCCAATCTTCGAAACGCTATGATGTTCTTTTTTATTCCAGCAATGGAAAATATCCAATCTACAGCTCTTCTAAATATAGAATGTTTTCTTACTGTATCGTGAATTTCTTGTCTTCGTTGAACAAAATTAATTGAGTTATATGTTACACAGAAACAACAATTTCACCGACTCTGTTTAACACGCAGAGCTTGTATTTCTCCCAGCGTTGGGGAATATCAAAGCCCGAGCCCTGACCACCGATATAACATGACTAACGTTTTATCACTAACAATAAGAAAACCCAGGCTGCGTGTTACTTCAAGTATCAAAGTCACGTTATTCTATAAAAATTCATGTTTCATGATAAAAAGTAAATTGTCACTCCATCACGTTCTTGTATGGTAATTGGCTAATAAATATGGAAAAGTGATATTTATCCCTTGAAAATAACCATTATCAAACTTGCTAACGATTTGTAAAACCTTGATTTTATAGCAGAAATTTCACCAAATCGGTGGTGTTTTTGTTCACAATACATGTAATTATATGTAAATCATCAAATTTTCTTCATTTTTCACTCACAATATAGGTTATGCAAAGTGGTTCCATACAAAGTCGCGTTTCCAGAACAGGTGTACTCAGGCGCTAACATCGCATCCAAAATGTAACCGATGTAAAAAAAAAGTGATAACGAAATAACCCTTTCGTGTTAATTTGAGTATTTCAGCAAGTATTTTTGCGAATTATGTATCATTTGTGTAGCCCTAATGTTGTGATATTAGAATGTTAAATTTTAGTTTTAGAAACAAAAGATATCTTTGTGAATTATGTAGGGGAAAGTAAGGTAAGAGTACGCACTTTTTGAATTGTGAACTCCAGTTGCTTAGTGGTTTAGTTAATACTTGTGAAATTTTTATAGAAAATAGAAGCTTGTTTCCAAAATCTTGGACATTGCAGAAATCTTAAAATCATACAAAATTCTTTTTCAATTGATTAATTACATTAGGTACTGAAAATGCGAACTCTTTGGTCTAAGAGCACGCAGTAGTAAAGTTTAAGAGTACGCATATACTATATTTATTTTAACTATTATCTGTATACCACCATTTTGTGTCTTCTGTCAATAGAGATACATTCAAACCTTTGATGTTAATTAAATCACTTAGCTGATGACAGATTTAGCAACAAGAACAAAAGTAAACAAATAGAGATACAAAGATCACAACTAACTTTAACAAATCAAATTTTTTCATAGCCATCACAAACAAATAAACCACGTGCTCTAACTTGTGCAGTGCTCATGCCATCAATTATTACATTGGTCACATTTTATAAAGTGGAAATCAGGTTCCGTATACTCTTCAAAACGCAGAGGACAAGCAATGATGTTCGCCTTGTTTGTATTAAAAATCTGTGCAATGGATCTTTTGCTCTGACCTCTAGCTAATCTTTCCTTTAACTGCTCCATCATTACTTCCGTCAAAAAAACAACTATCTATCAGATTTCCTTTTATATTTCCCGTTGTCTCCTAATTCTTGCAATTCCACTGAAATTACAAAAAGAAAAAATCACGTAGGATTCGAATAAATAGGACATAATTAAATAATGCATTAACATACAATAATAATTTTAACTAATATAAAATAAAAAAATGTAAGTTAAAATATTATCTTTACAAAACAGAGTCGCCCTGTAGCTGCTTTCAAGTGTAAAAGTACGCATGCGAACTTTTGGGCGCATCCTTTTAGCCATTAGCATAATATTTTACAATTGGCAGTACTGATTCGTGGCTGCTCACATCTTGGAGTGGTAGTTCATGCTTTATTAACAACAGTAGCCAGCCGTATTTTAATGTATGATGAAACTGATAACTATTCACCTCTTACCCTAGTAACATGAACATTAATAACATTCAGATGAAAGACGGCAGACGGCAAAAAGAGATTTCTTACATTAAAAACAACAATACGAATCTCGGAGGGATTTACACCACATCCAACTTGTCTTTCTTCACTCACACAACATATAGACAGTTTGCAACATCGAAACTATCATAAGATATTCGGAGGGTACGTACACTTAGGCTGTGCGTACTCTTACCCTACTTTCCCGTATCATTTGTGTAATACTCTGGTATTAGAATGATATATTTTAGTTTCAGAAACAACAGATATCATTTGTGTCATGCTTACGTTATTTTATCAAAACTGAACTGTCCCGAACACGAGCATTGCTCTTTGGTTTTTTTATGTAACGTTTTATGTTTTAGATGTTATTATTGCCGATATCACCCCCATGCCGACGACCTGCAACTTTACATACATTCCAGACCCAATATGATCAATGAACCAATTGATAAGTTGAATTGTGACCTAGCCATTGTCTCCACTTGGGCGGCTAATTTCTGACTAGCACTTAATCCAAGTAAGACTCAAGCCATAATTATTGGACATAAGCGTTTAGTTAACTCTCTTAATAACAGTAGGCCAATATTGCAGTTGTTACATTTAACAACACACTAATCCCTTATTCATCTGTCGTAAAAAATCTTGGCTTCTTTTTCGATAATAATCTAAATTGGAATTTTCAAGGTAAAGAAACGATAAAAAAAATCTATTCCTCTATTCAATCTTCGAGTCGTTTAAGAAACTTTTTGCCACAGAAACTAAAAATTACTCTAGTACAACCCTATTAATGCCGCACTTCGCTTACTGTGACGTTCTGTTAAGTGCCCTAAGTTTTGAACTGTCAGTCAAGTTACAGCGAGTTAAGATACGTGTGCAACATCCGACGATATGATCACATATCACCGTCCTTCGCAAGTCTTTCGTTGCTCCGACTTAAAGAACGTAGAACTTTACACACTCTTTGTCTTCACTCTTTCCAATTCTTCACACTTCAACACCAAATTATCTTTTGTCTCGTTTCTCTTATCTATACTCTAACCACGATGTAAATACCAGGTCACTTTATCTGTGGCACGCTAAGTATATCTCTTCATTGACCATCTTATTATTCATCTTTTACAGTATCCACCTCGCGAAAATGGAATTCCTTGTCACAAAGTATTAGGGGGTGCAAGACAATAAACATTTTTAAAAACAGCTTAAAGGATAACCTTCTTAATAATTCACTTCAATCATACTGACTTAAACTATCACTGACTACATTGTTACTTCTTCCTTTAGACATCATCCTGATAGCACTGTATTTTCAGAATTGTCTCATAATAATCTCCTTCTATTATCTAACGTTATTAGAAATATATTAAAATTATATTTATTTAGCTTAATTCTGCTACACAGTTTGTATTTCATTATTTAATTAATAGTTCATAGTATTTTGCTGTTTAATGCATAAATAACTCTTGTACACATGTAACTCTTATTTAAATCATTTTTTTTTATTCTTTGAAGCTTGTAAGTTCATACTATGACGGCAGGCCGAATATTCTCGGCGCTTCGGGGAACTTCGTGCGCGTCCGGCAGAAGAGAGAGGGCGCGAGGAGTCTGCGCGGACGTGACGAAGGGAGAGGGGGAAGTAAAGCAGCTGGCGACTGAGGGGAGAAGTCCAGAGAAGTCGAGAGGCGCCATCTTCTCGGCATCTGTAGAAATTTCGAGCACCGTACTTTCTTGAAGCTATGGTTTAGTGTTAAATAGGAGACGCAAGTGAGTTGACGGCAGTTGTTCGCTTTTGGTCAGCAAGTCAGTTAGTATTGTGTAGTAGTGAAGGCAGCTTCGAGACCGGAGTTCGACTTGAGTGTGTGTCCGCAACTATGCGAGGGTCCAGGCGGAAGCAACGCAGTTGGAAGACTTGAGTTCGAATGCAGTGGACTGTCCCCGGAAGTCCTGAGTTCGAGTGCAGTGGACTGTCTCTGGAAGACTTGGGTTCGATATACTGTGAACTTCAGTGAATGAGCTAGAAGAATTAGCCAAGGCAACGAACTGTGAACTGAGAACTGACAGTTTTGTTTTGTAAATAGTGCTTTGTGAACATTAGTTAAGATTAGCAGTACATTGTTGTTCTCAATAATCCAAGTGAATTGTCATTGTCGTCTGTGGAGTGCCATAACGAATACTGTGTTGCTGTGTGGAGTGTGGACGGGAATGTTTAAATTAAATTATAGAAAGTGATTATTGTTGAAACAATAAAGTTGAAATTATTTTAAAATTGAACCAAATCTACACATCAGGAATCAAAATAACCAGTGCTCTAACATTAAATACCTTACTCTATGCCGATGATCAAGTCATAATTTCCAATTCAGAGGATAATTTACAAAGAGGATTGTATACATTAAATGAAATATTAAAAGATTTTGGGATGGAAATTTCAGCACAAAAATCAAAAGTAATGGCATTTTTAGGACAAGACCCAGTGAGAAGTAAGATAATACACAATAACCAATGCCTCGAACAAGTGCAAAATTTCAATTATCTGGGTTGTGAAATATCTTATCAAAATGAAAAAGATGTGAACAAGAAAATTACCAAATTTACACAAATTCTAGGAATAATAAACAATACATTAAAAGCTAAATTAGTACAAAAATCTACAAGAATAAAATATATAATACACTAGCATTACCCACCCTTCTATACGGAAGCGAGATTTGGACATTAAAGAAAAAGACATGAACAGAATCAAAGCAACGGAAATGAAATTTTTCAGGAGAACAGCAGGATATACTCTTTTAGACCGAAAAAGGAATGAAGAAATTTTAGAACAATTAGAAGTAGAGTCAGTAGAAGAAAAAATCAGCAGATACAAATTCAATTGGCTAGATCATGTAAGAAGAATGGAAAATTCAAGAATCCCAAAAATTATGATGCAATATAAACCTAGAGGACATCGTCGACCAGGAAGACCGTTAAGAAGACTGCTAGATGGGGCCGAAACAGGTCTACAGAGGCCTAATTCGTGAAGGATGATGATGATGATGAATAAAGTTACATTATTGTTTGTATTAAAAGTTACAATACATATGCATGTACACGTTTGCTGGTTTAGTGGAAGAGAAGGCCTTACGGCCTTAACTCTGCCAATTAAAATAAATTATTATATTATTATTATTATTATTATTATTATTATTATTATTACTATTATTAAATAAAATGAAACTAACAAACATTCCTCTCAGTAATGTCTTACTATCTGTGTCCAGGCTGTAATTTATAATGCACTCCTCACAGTATAATATTTCGTACAAATTTCGTAAAATGTTCCAAATTCAGGTTGAAAAATCCCTATTTTAATAATAACGGTTACAATCTACTGAGTGAGTCTGTATCGTTGGTACTCTGGGGCCAGGAATTCACAGTGCCATATGCACGTATTCAGCACTTTTAAATTGCAATATAATGACAGTAGCGGGCCATTTGCCGCACGCTATCTCTCTATTAGCGTAATGTCATACTTCTGGAAATTAAGTAGTCATGAAGCGTCATAAATTCGAGGTAAATATATGGTCAAGCCTTGTTCGCAGGTTGGTTTTTCGTGTTTGATTATGATATGGGTTGAAACCGGAAGTCTGCGACTGAACAGGCCAGGTGACAACTTCACCGCTTCACGGATTTATTCAACACAAAAATGAGCACAAATTACTAAACTCTGTGTACGGAGTCATTGAAATCTACGCTATAATATACCGTCCGAATTTTTTTAATTGTTCTGATAGATGAAGAAGGAACAGAATTTTACTTATTCATGTAAAAATTGCTTTCCGATCCGGTACTGTTTGGCCTATTAAATAATAATAATAATAATAATAATAATAATAATAATAATAATTTACTTTCTTTTACCTGATGAACTTAAGACCGTAAGGTCTTCTCTTAAAAACAAGGGGCACATAATGTGCAGGTTAATAATTATATCACAAATTATGAGAACCGGAACGTTACAAATTTGAGAAAACAAATTTTAAGAATAGCGTGAAACGTACAGACATATTTTGGTATTTACAAGAATTATTCGTACAATTTTATAGGATGAACCAAAAGTAATGTTGTTAATTGCAGGAGGTTATTCTTTGAGATATTTGAAACAAAAAATTTTAATAAAAGTTTCATTTTTGCTTGTTTTCGAGATAAAAGAAATATTTTATATTAAATATTTCATATTGTGTTTCGGGAAAGCCATCGATTTAATTCCCAATATGCTCAGTCAATTTAAGAGAGCAGGGTATTAAGATGACTATTACACTTTTACTACGTCATACTACTTTTGAACAATAAAAAGGTACAAAGGACGTTTTTCAACCAATCATGGCTGTTTATCTCTACAATTTTATCACTTTCATAGCTTTTGTTTATTTCTGTCACTTCCCCAGCATTTGTCTGTGTTCTGTAATATTGTGGATTCTGACTAGAACATTCTTTTGCATCATTTATAATGTTTGTCCGTTCTTCCAAAGTGTCAATCTACCACGTTGGTACACAACACACTTCGCAAAGTTCCAGAAAAAATTCAAAAGGAGTTGTTGTCGAGGTGACTTTTAATATGTATATAATTTCTTCTATTTTTATGGCCAGGTTGAATAAAGGGGTCCTCTCTTCCGATCAACCTATCGGGAAAGTCTGCATCCAAGAAGTCACGCATTGCTCCATAGTAATGGTATGGAGCCCCATGTTTCTGAAAAACCGATCCTGGGGAGAGTTGGTCAACAACAAAAGTTCTGCAACATGTCCAGATACACATTCCCTGTGACTGTCTCCTCGAAGAACAACAACGGTCCACTGGCGGAATGCTCTACTGACTGGCCCGGGCTTGTTTCTATTGTTGATGTTATCTTTTATTTAACGACGTTTTTCATCTTGTCAGATGTAAATTAACAATATCTTAAGCTTTCGCCGGATAGTGCCGCATTTATTTTGTCCCTGGCAGGAGTTCTTTTATCATGCCAGTAAATCTATTGATAGGGAGCCTGTCGATACATTTTTAAACACACTTAAATGCCATCGACCTGGCTACGGGATCGAACCCGCAACCTTATATCATAATGTAGAAGGCCTACAGCGCCAAATCCAACACGCCAACCAGGTCGACGTTTCCAATATCTATCCAAAGAAAAAAGTTATAATAGGTGCACAAGATAAATGGGACAACCTGTATTTACATATTGTCTGGTGCACTATACGGTTGCTATTATTTTCTAAATCTACTCTAAACTGTAAATGAAGTTTTGCATCAGGTAAAAACCAAATATCTTCACGTGACTTTAAATTGTGAGCATTTATTTTTCGATCTCTTGAACATTAAAATATTGACAAGGATTTTTTGTTATATTATATACATTCATTCCATTCTAACGTTTAAACTTTGCATTTCTAAAATAGTACCTTCTCCAAAATATGACCTTTTTTTTAATCACTTAAAGCAATTTTCGATTTTTTTTGCAACTTCATATCATAGGATAAGGAATTAAGCAATGTTTTTTAGTGTGAGATATTTATAATTTTACTGTTGTTGTCGATTTTTTTGCAAATTCATATCATAATATAAGGGATTAAGCGATTGTTTTTTTTGAGATATTTATAATTTTACTGTTGTTGTTGTTGTCGTCGATTATTTTGCAACTTCATATCATAGGATAAGGAATTAAGCAATGTTTCTTAGTGTGAGATATTTATAATTTTACTGTTGTTGTCGATTTTTTTTGCAAATTCATATCAGGGATTAATGATTGGATTTTTAGTATGAGATAATTATTTTTACTGATTGTTGTTGTCAGAATTTTGCAACTTCATATCCTGGATGATTGCAATTGTTTTTTTATCTGAGATATTTATTTTTACTGTTGTTGTCCATTACCCACAAAGACTGTGAAACAAATAGAACATTGGGTTTTTTTAGCTAAACTGAACACTTGTTGATTGTCGGATTAGAAACCATATGAAGAATAAATTTCTGAGCAATGTTTTTTAGTGTAGATATTTATAATTTTACTGTTGTTGTGATTTTTTTGCTAATTCATTCATAATATAAGGGATTAACGATTGGTTTTTTTAGTATGAGATATTTATAATTTTACTGTTGTTGTTGTCGATTATTTTTTCAAATAGGATGAATTATTGTTTTTGTGTAGATATTTAAATTTTACAACGATTTTTTGCAAATTCATATCTTAAGGATTAAGCGATTGTTTTTTTTTAGTATGAGATATTTAAATTTTTGTTATTGTTGTTTCGATTATTTTGCAACTTTATCATAGGAAAGAAAGCAATTGTTTTTTTAAAGAATTTAAATTTTATTTCGATTTTTTGCAAATTGTATCTTTTTAAGCATTGGTTTTTTTAGTGTGATATTTATAATTTTAAAGTTGTCGATTTTTTTCATCAAATACAGCTTAAGCAATTGTTTTTTTAGTCTGAGATAAAATTTTACTGTTGTTGTTGTTGACGATTTTTTTGCAAACATCACTAAAGGATTGCGATTGGTTTTTAGTATGAGCGTTTTTTATAATTTTACTGTTGTTGTTGTCGATTATTTTGCAATTCATATCATAGGAAGATTAGAATTGGCAGTGTGAGATATTTATAAATCGACAACTGATATCATAGGTTAAGCAATTGTTTTTTTTTATGTGAGATATTTATCGCCGGTCTGTGTTGTTGTTGTTGTCGATTTTTTGCAATTCATAATAGGATTGAATTAACAATGTTTTTAGCTGGAAGATCTTTATAATTTTACTGTTGTCGATTTTTTTGCAAATTCATATCATAATATAAGATTAAGCGATTGTTTTTTTAGTATGAGATATTTATAATTTTTGTTGTTGTTGACATTATAAATACTTCATATTAGGAAGGAAAAGCAATGTTTTTAGTTGAGATATTTATAATTTTATTGTCGATTTTTTTGCAAATTCATATCAAAATAAGGAGTTAAGCGATTAGTTTTTTTAGTATGAGATATTTATAATTTTACTGTTGTTGTTGTTGTTGTTGTTGTTGTATTATTTTGCAACTTCATATCATAGGATAAGGAATTAAGCAATTGTTTTTTTAGTGTGAGATATTTATAATTTTACTGTTTTTGTTGTTGTTGTTTGGTCAATTAAAACAGGTCTAGACACAGTATTGACATTTAAGGCATCACTCAGTAGGCACCTAGGCCAAGAGATTTTAGGATACAGTGGCCAGTTACTTTCACTTTCCATTCGTCAACTGACTATTATTCCATTTCAGACATCACAAGGACAAACAATTTTTGGAACACATAAATGAGATATTGATAATAGATGTACTGTATATACATTCCACTCTAACGTTAAACTTTGTATTAAAAATGTACCCTCCAAAATATGGTTGTTTATACGTTAATTTTTTCTCACTTTATGAATTATATTTTCATTATAAATTAATTTTTAAAGAGATATAATATTATTTTTAACAAATACGTACACTCAAGCCTCTAATGATTGTAGTTTCATGCTACACGCAATTATTCTTGACGACACCAGACTGTAATACCTGGATGATTCAATGTGATCTGCCGTTTGAGCCTCAGAGCCATCTACCCACAGAGACTGTGAAACAAATAGAACATTAGCTAAACCGAACAATTGTGATTGTGGAGAAACCTATGAAGAATCAATTTCTGAGGACTGGGTGTAGTGTAGTGGGTGCAAACAGTGGTGAAATGAAGATTTTTCACGCTACGAAGACGTTGCACTTTTTAAATGTGACATATTGATGTGTAATCTGAAAGGACAACGTGCGCAGTCTTAAAGGACAGTGCCTGTAAGATTGTGCGTTCATAACTTTTCAAATAAGAATTTTTGTAAAGAACAAATATTTCATTTTTGTCACTTTTTTCGTATTATTGTGATCTTAAGAATCAAGAGTTTCTTTTCATAAATATAGTTTATATTGGTCTCAAAAATGAGTATTTAAGGACACAAATACACTAAGTGCGCAATCTTAGGAGCATTTACCTTACTGCGTTTTTAACCAATGTTGATGCACTTCGCAATATAAGTTGACATTCTCATGAAGATATAGGCCAGGCTTGTCAGAAATCAGACTCTGAATGTGCGAGGATCGCCGGTCTCTGCGGACAGCATCATTCAAGAGATGCTCTTAAGAGTTCTTAAGCTGCAGTAGTGCACAATAATCTATTCTGCGCTTCTAGGGTTGGATTAAATAGCCATTTGGACTTTATAAATACACTTAGCAGAAGGAAAGAAACACGGTTATTATCAGTGTCTTTATTTGACAATTGTAATACAAAAAACTTTAAGCTTACTCAGTTACACTTGACAAAGTAGTGGTTTGTAAAGCATAATTTATTAAAACGATTTTTATATAGTATTTGAAGAAAAAGAATATTGTAGTAATTTCGAAACAACAAAAAACGAACACAGTATTTCATTTTACGTAGTAGGTACTAATTATTTTAAATAATAGACACTATTCTTTATTGTTCGTCAAGCATTATTATTTATTGGGACCATTGGTACACAAATGTTAAAGAAAATATACTCCCAATTAATTACAGAGGACATGAAGTTTTTACACTGAAATAATTTTTGCTGAATGTCAATATAAATTAACATTAATATTGATAAATGATATAAATTAAACACAATTTAAAACATAGGCCTATAGTTTATTTATATAATGTTGAGAGCAAGTATCGACAAGTTCATTTGAAAGAAATTAAATTAGTTCGCAAGCTATGAAGACGATATTCTATTTATGTCATAGTATAAAGATTTATTAATGTAAGTATTTTAGACATAATGATATTGTATTAGTATAGTATTTATTTATTTAACTCTGGTAGAGATAAGGTACTGTCAGGCCTTCACTGCCCGATCCTACCAGGAGATTCCAACTGCAATATGAACAATAAACTTACAATTATTATTAAATTTACAATTAAAATTACAAATAAGATCACAATTAGTATTAAATTTACAATTCAATTACAATAAAATTGTATCAAAAAGATACTGAATAATTAAAGCTAGATAATTTATCATAGAGAAACAAAGAATCATGATATTTAATTACAAATTAAATCTAGAAGGCAAAATTGTATAGTGATGAAATTACCTGATATTAAATATTTTGTGATAGATTAAAGAAACTAGACGAAATCAATTACTGACTAAGTGCCAGAAGTTTAATGTTTGAAAATTTTATTTCGACAGTCCCTGATGCTACTAGGTGGCGAATAAAAGTCTTGGCTATGGGGAAAGAAATGGGATGCGACGATGGGATGGTATTGTTAATTGGACGACAGTGTTAGATTATGTGGGAAGAAAGGTCAAAGTGAAAGACGACAGGTACGAAAATTATTTTAAATAGTTGAATAGAAAGAGTTCAAGATTTCTGGAAGAGAAAAAGGAGTGAATGTAAATTTCTTTTCTTACTAGTTTAAGCCAACCTATTGCTTAAGGCTAGGGTAATATGACTTTATGCGGTCTTGGAAATGTGTGCAGGAGCACGTTGAGTTTCATTTTGTAGAAGGGCTGGGAGTCAGTAAAAGTACATTCGAAAAACTCAGGCACAGTAAAAACTTTTTGAAGTAGAAATAAAATGGTGTCCTGTATATTATGGATAATAATATAGTGACGTGAGACAGAAAATTTGCCATTATATATTTTTCCAGAAAAATTTTCCGCTTTGCAAATAGTTGCTTTCTTCGCTCCTTACATCCTCAAGGGCCTTAATGTATTCCTCACAATATTCTCATCACTTACCAGCTTATGAAATGAAAGTCGTAAGTCGTCTAATCTTTGATGGCTGTTAGTATAGACTCTAAAACAACGCCAATGTCAAGTTCGTTTTGCCGTGAGAGTACTGATTAACTTTACTAATCTGATCTAAACTGTCACAACACTATTACCTCGACATGGGCTGATCAAAACCTTTCATTTTAAAATAATTATTGTTGGCAAAGGGAAATATTATAACAATTATGTTACATGATTCATAATTTCCCTTCTTCGTTATCTATGAACTCCTCACTTTATTTATCATAACTCATTCACAGACAGCCAAATCAGTACCCGTACTGAAACTGAATTACTGAAACAAAATTTGATATGCTGCTATAGCCCTGTCGCGTTCCCCTCCAAGGCGATTCACTCCCTCCAGGTAGGGGAATAGAAAGTGCACATCGCACAGAGACTATGCTCAATATACAGGGTTTTGACATGCCTGATATAGACGAAATGCAGGTGACAAATTCTAGTATTATATTAAGGAAAATTTTATTATAAAGCAATTGTAGTAACATCAAGGAATATGTTTTTTTTTTTTTTCCTTCTTTTAATTCCAGGATAAATGGTAACGTTCTACATATAGCATCTTCTTTCTTGCAACAGCTGTCGCCATATAAAAGAGAAAACTGTTCTTCTTCCTTCTTTCTTCATAGGAAAAACCCCCAAAGAGTTCTAAGTTTACGAGGAAATTGCCAATTTGCTAGCTTCATGTTATATGGTATCCCTTTAACGCCTTCCTATCTTTTTTCTCGAGAGTCTCTTGAGGTGGGTAGTACGGCCGCGTGAACTGTGGACGGTATTTCTATCATTCTCATTTTTCCGTCCACATTTCTACCAGCGACCACTCACTCACACTAATACTGAGAGAACAGATGTCAAAGATCAATTTGTCATTGAACTTGTGCTATTCTCCGTTATGGCATATTATCTCGAGGTCTGGTGATACTTTTCTTTTATTGTCCGAGAAGGAACGTCACAGAAGAAAACCATCAAGCAATTTATCGTCACATTGAAATTGATATTGTTACTATGGCAAAATTAAGACGGCAATATCATGGAATATTCCGTCACGATGGGCTAAATATCAATCCAGATAAAACCCAAGCCATTCTCTAGGGGCAGCAAAGGCTTTTATCTTCTATTACTATGAACACCCTTCAGCCTGTCTCTCTCAACAGCAAAATAATTCCTTTCAGTGCTACTGTAAAAAACCTCGGCATCTATTTCGACTCTAATATGAACTGGAATACGCAAATCAGATATACCTGTAGAAAAGTTTTCTCTATCATGCATTCTTTGAAACGCCTGAAAAATTTCCTTCCTACTAAATTCAAACAAATTCTAGTACAGATCCTTGTAATGCCTCACTTTGACTATTGTGATGTTTTATATAGTGACCTAAGTGCTGAACTTTCTCAAAAACTTCAACGTGTACATAATGTCTGCGTCCGATTTATTTTCAATATCCGCCGACATGATCATATATCGGAATATTTTCTACGACTCTCCTGGCTCCGCTTGCAAGATCGACGATTAGTACATTCTCTTTGCCTGCTATATCGAATTATACATGATTCCACACCCAACTACCTTGCCTCTCGGTTTACTGTCCTAGCTTCACATCATAATCGTAATACACGTTCACAGCACAATCTGTTGCTATCAATACCACGTCATCAGACATCACTGTACTCAAGTTCTTTCTTAATAGCCATGGCCCGCTCATGGAATTCGCTGCCGCTGGAAATCAGGGATAGTCTTAGTCTTCAGTTGTTTAAAATTAGATTGTTTAGAAATATTTTAAATGCACAGAACTAGTTTTTAGGTATAATTTTTATTTATTTATTTATTATTATTATTATTATTATTATTATTATTATTATTATTATTATTATTATTATTATTTTACACAGTCATTACTTTATTTTTCCATTAACACTAATATCTAGGTAATTGTCATTGTCTCAATGTAACCCGTGCTGTGCTGATCATACTAATTGTATTATTCCTTTAGTTGTGAGATTATATTCATATGTATTAATTTTTTTTTTTCTTTTAAGTTAATACTTGTATACTATAATGTATTTTTCTGTTTGTGATTATGTATTCAGTCTCTTTTTTTATTACATATATTTCTTTTTTATTGTTGTCATTTCAAAGTTAATACTGATTGTGTATCTGTATTCAATCTCTTTTTACTCAATTGTGTTTATTATTATTTTTAAGTTCATATTTGTATACCGGTATGTATTTTTCTGTATGTGATTTGATCCTGGTTGAGTGGAAGAGAAGGCCTGATGGCCTTAACTCTGCCAGGGAAAATAAAACTATTATTATTATTATTATTATTATTATTATTATTATTATTATTAGAGCATAGATGTCCAATTTGTAACTCGTGCGAGGTAACCCCTGGCGTAAGCAACACGCAGCGCATATTCTTTAAGGTCGTTTTTTCCTATTTTATACGGAAAGTTATTGACCTTAGCAGAATATGCTTGACGTGCAATATCTCCTGCTTCTACAGGCGCTTGGACACCCAAGTTCTAGTGGATACAGAGCTACTGTAGACCTGAGTTCGATCTCCGGCGTGCCCCCGATTTATAACTTGTGTTGGGCAAACACAAAGGCTTTCTCCAGAAGCTCTGATTCAATTATGGCATCCCAAGAAATATTTCCATCATCATCTCATCTGACTGCGGATTTATCTTAAAGCAGCCTCCAATGGCACTTTTTAGACATCTTCACTGACTTTTTCTCATCAACGCTTGGCGTGTTTACTGTCAGTCTGTCATTAAAATAATGAGTTCTGTATTATACTTTCCCTAACTTAGAAGTAGATTGTGATGCACTTTTCGGAGGTGGGTCAACAATAATATTAACTTCTATATTTATTTCAATTAGATTTATAAGTCAATAACTAACATTGACAAATACTGCATCGTCAATATAGTATAATTCTATTTATTATTTACTTTATGTGTCTATTTTGTTTATTTATTTGAATTTAAGATCATAATCTATAATAATAATAAAATAATAATAATAATAATAATAATAATAATAATAATAATAATAATAAAATAATAATAATAATAAAATAATTTCTAATAAATTTTAACTGAAACTTTTCTGGTAATTTTCACATTTTCAAAAATAATTGGTATCAATTTGTATATTTAACCATCCTGAGACTAAAAATCGCTTTTTTTATTTTTTATTTCTCTGTCTGTCTGTCTGTCTGTCTGGATGGATGTTTGTTATCTATTCACTCAATAATGGCTAAACCGATTTATATGACAATTGGAATATAAATTAAGTTTGTTCTTATTCAGATTTAGACTATATGGCATTCAAAATATTTTATTCAAAAAGGGGGTTATAATGGGGCCTGAATTAAATAAACCGAAATATCTCGCTTATAATTAATTTTTATGAAAAATATTACATAACAAATGTTTCTTTACAAACGATTTCCGACCAGTTTCATTCTATGAAAAACTTTCAAAGGACAGATATTAAACTAGATACACGAGTTTTAAATGACAATGCGTTCTATCATTTCCGCCTCAGACTAATGGGCTATAATGAAATGAAAGCAAATGACTTCGTCTATAAGGACTTTACTAATAGACGGTAATTATACACACTATTTAAAGGGTGTAAATGATATTTTGTTATTGACGTGTTGTATCAGTGAAGAATTATGTTGTGCCAGTGAAGCTTTATAGTTATAGTTATAGTGGCAGTGCAAAGTATTTGAACAGTGAAATGTTTTTGAAGTGTTAGTGAAATCAGGATAGAATCAGTGAAATGTGTCGTAGTTCCAGTGCAGTGAGTGAGTTGACAGCGAAATGAGTGTAATGTTGAAAGGTACTTGTGCAGATATGAACATATCATACTCGTGGGTTTTTCCGAACAGGTTAAGATACAAATTAGATTTATTTTAAATGTTATTTTAAGTGATCGTGCTTCATTTAATTTAGGATATTCCCTGTTATTATTATTATTATTATTGTTATTAGCATAAATTATTGTTAGTATTAATTATTAGTATTATTATTAATTGTATTTTTAATTAATAAGTTAATTATTGCCATTATAGACGAACTGAACATATTCAACTTAAATAATAAAATAAAAGAATACCAAGAAAAATATTATGAACACGTACAAAGAATGCCAGAATACCGTATTCCTAAAAAGATTCTAGAGTACAAACCCAAAGGCAGGAGAGACAGAGGAAGGCCTACGAAGAGATGGAGAGATCAATTTCTTTGAGAGGACGGAACAGGTCGAAAGGCCTAATCCCTGTGGATGATGATGATGATTGTCATTATTGAGTGTAATTAGTTACCACTGCCACCGGGTATATACTCATTGCAATGTGAATACATACACATACATACATACATACATACATACATACATACATACATACATACATACATACATACATACATACATACATACATACATACATGTATTTGACGCCGCATGGTGGCCCAGCATTCTGACTTCATTAAGAGACTTCAAATGCCCAAGGAATCTCTACGATCTCTCCAGAAGCTACTTCAGTGAAAGGAGCGCTACAATCTCAGCAACCTGTCTATCCATAAACAGAATTATCAGCAAAGGATGTCCACAAGGTTCCTGCAGCGGACCGGGCTTCTGGAACATACAGTATAATTCACTTCTGAATCTGAAATATAATAAGAACACAAAGGTTATTGCGTTTGCGGACGATGTAATGTTGGTTGTTAAAGGAAGCTGCGCTCTAGAATAGAAAATTAAATATCGAACTCCAGAAAATCAAGCTGGGCTCGAGAAAACAAAATCACCTTCAATGAGCAGAAATACAAAAAATGCTAGTAATATCAAAAAGAAGACCAGTGATTGAAAAGATCTCAAGATATACCTCAACAATAAACAGTTAGAGCAGACAGAGCAACTTGGGCCAAAAATTTAACTTCACACAGCATGGAATAGTCAGCCAAAAATGCATTAACCTTATTCACGCGCTATCCAAATCTGCTGAAATAAACTGGGGCCTAAATAGTGATGTTATAGAATAATATACAAAGGAGCTATATACCGATTTTGACATATGGGACGCCAGCGTGATTTGAAGCCATCAACAGAAGACACAACAAACTGAAACTACAAAGAGTTGACTCATAAATATAAAAATAGCAAAGGCCTTTCGAACTACGTCATCCGAAGCACTATGCATCCTAACAAAAACACACCCATAGGTATAGAAATTCAGAAGCTTGCGACAGCATATGAAAGAACGAAAAGGATCCAGGAGGGAATTAAAATTGACACAATAGAGCATTACAACATACATAGCAGATAAAATCCTGATTGAAGAAAAATCAAGTCATCAAACTTACAAAGTAGACATCTACACCGATGGAGTAAGGAGACTCGGGAGTTGGATCAGGTGTCGCAATATTCATTGATCAAGAATTAGTCCATCAGCTGCAATATAAACTCCACAGGCGGTGCTCGAACAACCAAGCGGAACAGTACGCCATTCTCAAAGCCCTAGAACAGCTCGAATTACTCCAACAACTGCAAGATGTTCGAAAATCAGCAGCCATTCATACCGACAGGAGAATCACACTCGATTAGTTACGAAAATTCAATAAATCACCACTTGATAGAACAGATTAGAAAACAGGTAAAAAAGCTGGAAACATTAAACTGGACTATTCACCGGCATTCAAGGCACCGTTGGACTTTGGCCGACCATTCAAAGACGCTAAGTAACAACGAGTTACCATGAGCTTGACAGGAAAAGCGATATCATCGGGAACTTAAAAGAAAGTGTGGTTAATAAAATGGCAAAACACGATAAACAGTGACAAAATCGTTTTTCCCCAGTGTAAAAGAGAAGTTACGCGTTAATATTCCACTTAATGGAAAGGTCACAACTTTTCTAACTGGACATGGAAAAACCGGTGCTTACTTTTATAGATTCAAGCTGAGGGACAACCCGTCGTGTGCGTGTGGAGCAGAGGAGCAGACCTTCGACCACCTCCTTTTCGAGTGCCCCAAATTGGACAAAGAAAGACTAGCGTTCCAGCGGGAAATGTTAAGGAAAACTGGCAAGTGGACTTTCACAAAACTTAAAATAATGCAAGAACATGCGCATATATTCATAAACTATGTCAATGCTATAAATTTAGACGAGTAAACTTAGGATAATTTAATCCAGGATAGATAAGCATAGGTAATAGATGTAATGAAAGACTCAAATTTTCACAACAGAATAACAGACCTACATACGCCTAGAGAGTGACAGAAACGAGACATAATGTGTTATATTATAAACATACAGGTAGCAAGGCATGTAGTATTACCTTTATTGTAATGGGATATGCCGTTCAACTAATATTAAAAATGCATAAAAATACATACATACATACATACATACATACATACATACATACATAACATTAACATTCAATTGAAAATGTGCTTCATCAATCAATAAAACATTATGCAACTACTGTGGATTTGCTTGAGTTTCTGCCAAGACTCGAAGAGCGAAATCTTATTTAATTGCTTTATCAGATTCTTTAATTTCAAATAAAAGTTGCATTTTATAATAACAACTTTTTAGAATACATCTAAGAATTCTCCAAACTGTTGTGTAACTCATCTGAAGACGTTTTGTAATTTGGTTGACGCTACATATTCCATAGTTACTATTTTCAGCTTTTTTCTCCATTTTGATGTAACACTTCAGAAACATTAATATTACCCAATGTGGGTCTTCCAGACTTTTTCTCATTCGTGACACAAACAGTCCTCTCAAATTTGTCCATTAAATTTCTGTAAGCTTGTAAAGTGCACGGACCAATTCTTAAATTATTATGTTTTGTTTTGAATTTTCGTATGCCGTTAGTAAATTTCTTTTACATTCATAACAACGCTGAACAAGACTAAATCGATCTTATAAAGTCAAAACCAATTAAAAATACAGTCAATGATAGTGATTTAAAAATTCAACAAAAAGTAGTCTAAATTTCTTTTGACACATTATCAATAAAATCTGTTATCATGTTAATCAAAACAAATGAGCGTGATAAATAAACAAATTCCATTGTTCCATACATACAAGATGAATATGACCAAGACACAAGTAATGTCGAACGGGCCGGAGTCACCCATAATAATTGATGGTGCAGAACTACAATACGTATCTGAATACGTATACCTAGGACAGCTAGTCTCCTTCCGCCAGAAGACAGAGAAGGAAATAAAACGAAGGATTTCTCTCGCGTGGAAGGCATTCTGGAGTCTCAAGTTCATCGTACTGGAGGGAACACTCAGCAAGAAACTCAGAGTAGAAATATTGGAGACCTGCGTAACTCCTGTACTGTTATATGGGTGACAGACGTGGTCTCTTACTGCCAAACTTCGTAACAGTCTCCAAATATGCCAAAGAAAGATGCTGAGAAAGATACTAGGTTTATCACTGAGGGACAGAGTTCCAAACGAAGTGCTACAAAAGATAGCAGCAATTGACGATCCAGCACTGCAAGCCACCGACACCAAATGGAAGTGGGGAGGCCATGTTGCACGACTTAGAGACGGAAGATGGACGCAGAAAGTCACACTATGGGATCCCCACATTGGCAAGAGATCACCCGGAAGACCAAGAAGAAGATGGGCCGACCTCTTCAGTGAACGAGTAGGAAGCCATTGGTCAAGCAAAGCAAGACATAGGGAAGACTGGAAAAAACCTAAGAAGACAAGTGAACAGCGACTAAAACCAGTGCGACAGAAACAAGCGAACAATACCAAAGTGTGCAGAATGTGAAACAAGTGAACAATTCCACTCTTACGCGGAGTAGCTCACCGCGTGAGACAAATAGAGCTCTCCCTCTATAGGAGGAGGCCTTTGCCCGTAACGGCACTTTTTAGGCTAATCATTTCACCATTTCATACATACAAATGTGTTACCATTTTGTGTATACGTTAATTTTTAAAAATGTTATATATATATATATATATATATATATATATATATATATATATATATATTTTTTTTTTTTTCAAAATGTAACTTACATTTGAATAACCCTTTATTTGACAATCCGTCATATATAACTCTTTGCAGACTATATTCTGTGGTTTTTATAACACAATAAATTTATTACTCGGAAGGGTAACAGAAATAACTTTAGAGACCCGGGCTGAAGATCACAGCTGTAAAGTGAGTCGCAACTTGCCCCGTACTAGGGGTGGATAACGTAGAGTACGTGCATCTCCGAGATGCTATCAAGTGTGTTATTATCTACCTTAAAATTCAAAATGAAGCTTGTAGGTGACCGCGTTTTTCGGTTATCATTTATTCTAGAAGAGATTCAGAAGGCAGATGGACTCCCATAAAAAATTTTACGTGTTACTACAGTATATTTAGTATTTCGCGGCTGTAGGCTGCGTGGTGCAGATATTCTAATATATTATAAGTTTAAGGGAAAAGAAGACTTTAAAATATGCACCTCTTGATAATGTGACCTCAGCGATAAAAATGAGGACAGGCCAGCCATAAAGATAAAATATAGCTTGCTTCTACCAATCCACGTGGTGGATGCTGGAGACATGCTGGTTACCATGACAACGAATCTCGACCGGAGGATGCTATTTTCCACTCCTTTTTTCCAAGAAATATCTTTTATTGTTCGTTGAATTACGTCATACCTATAGACAGGTCTCTATAATATTTTATTTCTGTCTTCTATAATAGAAAAATTTAAACACCGTACTCAACAATTTATTTCTACGAAGAGAGATTTTTAATATGCAATAAAAGAACTTCACTATTCGAGCTACTACATTATAATACGGCGCAACTAACGGCATACAAGAATTAATATTCTAAAGTGTATAATTCTGTAAATATTTTAATAAAAATTCCAGATATAACGATTTCCTTTCTGATACTAATATTCTATTGAGAATGAATAGAGAACTTGTACACTCATGGAAAGATAAAATGGCCATCTGATTTCTCTGGATTCATAGTTCAACCGCATATTTATTATATTATTTTCATATGGATTTTCAATCCGTATTTACAGATTGCTTTTATGCTCAACAAGATTTTAACTTTGATAAGAAGACTTGTGCTATTAAATTCCTTCTCTATCTACAAAAACCTGTGCGCTCTAGTGGATCCTAGATCGATTTCCGACAAGAAATGAATTATATTTTTTTTATATATATATAGGGTGATTCTGTCCACTCGTAACAGTCATTTATTTCGGAAACTAGTGCATTAAAATTTTCGAGAAAAAAATATTTATAACTAAACCACATGTGAACTTTCACTTCAGCTTGATTTCATCAATGAGTTCTAACAGAAAGTAGGATCAGTTGCGTATCACTTTACAATTTCAAATGGGAGTCGGGGTCAAATAAGGTACCATTTGATAGAGCACTTCAAACCAAACAACTTTCATAGGAAAAGTTTTTAGTAATTCCTACTCTTTCAATAAGAAAATGTACGAAAAGGTAAAGGGTAATTCGGACCAACCATTAGTCATTTATTTCGGAAACTAGTCCATGAAAATTTTCGAGACATAAATATTTATGACTAAAGCACATGTGAACTTTCACTTGAGCTTGACTTCTTCAATCAGACTTAACAGGAGAAGAATCAGTGGAGTATCACTTTAAAATTTCAAATGGGAGTCGGATAAAGTAGGGTACCGTTTGATAGAGCTCTTCAAAACAAACAACTTTCATAGAAAACATTTTTATCAATTCCTACTCTTTCAAAGAGAAAACGGATAAAGTAGGGTACCATTTGATAGAGATCTTCAAAACAAACAACTTTCATAGGAAACATTTTTATCAATTCCTACTCTTTCAATGAGAAAACGGATAAAGTAGGGTACCATTTGATGGAGCTCTTCAAAACTATCAACTTTCATAGGAAACATTTTTATTAATTCCTACTCTTTCAATGAGAAAACGGATAAAGTAGGGTACCATTTGATAGAGCTCTTCAAAACAAGCAAATTTCATAGGGAACATTTTTATCAATTCCTACTCTTTCAAAGAGAAAACGGATAAAGTAGGGTACCATTTGATAGAGCTCTTCAAAACAAACAACTTTCATAGGAAACATTTTTATCAATTCCTACTCTTTCAATGAGAAAACGGATAAAGTAGGGTACCATTTGATAGAGCTCTTCAAAACTATCAACTTTCATAGGAAACATTTTTATCAATTCCAACTCTTTCAATGAGAAAACGTACAAAGAACAATGTCATCAACAAAGCTCGGAACTTGGGGACTTGCGTCTTTGCACGTGGCTAAGCGACGGACTTCAATGTCAAACTCATGCTTCCAGCACGGCGGTACTGTCAGGTCCGCTATAAAAGTGGTTTCTGGCTGAAGCTACATATTGATAGTATTGTGGTAGGTTGAAACACGTAATTTTATAGCATATATACGAGTATAATAAAAATAAACATCAGCAATATATCAAATTTACTCTTCTGCTCTGTACATTATATTACAGTGAATGACTACTTAAATTCGAAGATTTTCGAACCCATAACGTCTTCGTCAGTGAGTTGAACATGATTTGAAACGAGAAAAACTTATTTCCACGTCACATGAAATGACGGGAGCAAACTTAAAATAAATGTTTTAACTGTCACTGTTTTGTTCGATTTTCAGCAGTTGCTAGCTGATCTCGTATCTGAGAAAGATAAGTATATCCTAAATTTTTCTCGAAAATAGTTTTCAATTTGTGTGTCACTATTAGGGCAGATCCCTCTACGACTTGATCCACGGCTGTGGACAAATTTTCCACCAATTTAGGGGACCGCAATGTCTTTCAATGAATGCCGTTTCCAGCCTTTAGTTTGTGTGTGGCACAACTTACAAAATATAAACTTTCCATTCGTAGAAAATAATGTATCTTTTCCGAATTTCTCCACGAAATTCTGTACCTAAAATTTAAAAAATGTATTTTCAAACTTCTGTAATACCCATTCGAACAACACGTATTTTCTAATTCCTCTAACAGACCGTTTATTTGTAATTCTCTGATTGTCATTGGCTTCAACATAACACAGTTTCCTCGTGCGTAGATGTGACCACTTTCTTAGTACATACGACTGTCCTTGAGCGCTTACAGCGTGAGCTTGTGTACGTTGTACCTGTAACCTTACTCATGCACACGACACACAAGTCCCCAAGTTCCGAGCTTTGGTCATCAATATTGAGAAATGTTACAAGACGAAAATATAAACAATGTTACTGAAAGGCTAGATAATTCCATTCATTTTTTATAAATGTTCAAACTATCTGCCGTTCTGAGCAGCACACATCTGTACTCTTCTTCTAACAATGTCAGTGACTCCTAATACTTCGGCGTGGTTAAATGATTGGCAGAGTAGGAATTAATAAAAACGTTTCCTATGAAAGTTGTTTGTTTTCAAAAGCTCTATCAAATGGTACCCTATTTGACCCGACTCTCATTTGAAATTGTAAAGTGATACGCCACTGACCCTACTTCCTGTTAGAGCTGATTGATGAAATCAAGTTCTAGTGAAAGTTCACATGTGGTTTAGTTATAAATATTATTTTTGTCTCGAAAATTTTCAAGCACTAGTTTCCGAAATAAATGACTTACGGGTGGTCTGAATCACCCACTGCCTTTTCCCACGTTTTCTCATTGAAAGAGTAGGAATTAATAAAAACGATTCCTATGAAAGTTTTTGTTTTGATGAGCTCTATCAAAAGGTATCCTATTTGACCCCGACTCCCATTTGAAATTTTAAAGTGATACGCCACTGACCCTACTTCCTGTTAGAGCTGATTGATGAAATAAAGCTCAAGTGAAAGTTCACATGTTTAGTTGTACATACTTTTGTCTCGAAAATTTTCATGTACTAGTTTCCGAAATAAATTACTGTTACGGTTGGTCTGAATCACCCTGTATATATTATGTCTCCTGTTTTGTGATGAATTGCGTCAAAATAATCATATTTTGTTGCAGAGTTTTCAGTAAAGTTCACTGCGGGCTAAAGCAAGCAGATGCAATATCACCTTTAGCTCTTAACTTTGCTCTAGAACAGGCCTGCCAAGCTCGTGCTCCCAAAGTGCGAATGAATACGAAGGGGGTGGTTAGTAGTCTCCTGATCGCTTCATGTTAAAAAGTAGACAGATAGATGGATTTATTGACTAATATTATACATACAAATTTTATATTATCATAATTTTGTCTAAAATCCAATGCACGGGTCTTCTGACCGTACGTGCTTTGTACCCGAAACAAGTTCTACTTTGTAGGTTCCCCTCCCCCACCTATGATTACATCCAACTACTCTCTAAAAGAATACACATATTAAAATGGAAATGACACAATAAAACACATTATATAATATATCCTAACCTAAAAGACCTAAAAGTGTACAGTTGGGTGGATACTATTATCCCTTCCTCAGTTCGCGTCACAAACTTCGACAGCTGCAGCTCTAATCTTTCTCTCCTTCAAGAGGAACAATCCAGTATTTTGCTCCCATTCTCTATTCCCCATGAGGTCAAGACATGCAAGCGAACTCCTATTCTGACTTAGCATCGAGGGTGGTAAATATTTTCTCCGCACATGTTCCAATTCGACACACAGTAATGACCCCAAATTAATAGCTCACTTTAAAAAGTACTCTAAAATATTACACAAAGTAATCTTAAAAGCCAAAGAACTTTACTATAAAGGAATTATTCTAAACTCGAATAATAAAATCAAAACAACTTGGAACATAATAAAGAAAGGAACTGGAAAGTTTAGAAGTAAAGAACAAGGTTACACTCTTATAACAGATAATAGAAAAACATCAGAAACAACAGAAGTTGCGAACATATTCAACAATCATTTTCTCTCAATAACTGATAACCTAAACATCCCAGAATAATAATAATAATAATAATAATAATAATAATAATAATAATAATAATAAATAATAATAATGCCTTCAATTGTTTGAAAATATCTATTCCTATAACTTTCCAAAATATTCAAATTTTTCCCACAAATTCACGAGAAATAATTATAATTCTAAAGCAATTAATGTCTAAAAATTCATCGGGATATAATGAAATTACTAGCAAAATATTAAAAGCCAGTCACAAATAATTGCCAAGCCTCTGTCTTATTTATGTAACTTTTCAATGTTTAATGGTGTATTTTCAGAGCGACTGAATTATTCAAGAAAGGGGACAGAACGTCGCCCGAAAACTACAGGCCCATATCCCTGCTACCAGTCTTCTCAAAGGTCTTCGAAAAAGCTATACATAAGAGAGTATATCATCATCTTGATAGATACAACATTCTCATTCCAAAACAACTTGGATTCAGAAAGAATAAATCAACTGAGCAAGCGACGTTTAATTTAACTGATAAAATTCTGGAAGCTATTAATAAAAAATTACAAGTAGGAGAGATATTCTGTGATCTCTCCAAAGCTTTTGATTGTATTAACCATAAAATTCTACTATAAAAATTAGAATACTATGGTATTAAAGGCATAGCATATCAGTGGTTTGAGTCATATCTCCTAAACAGAAAACAAAAGTGGAAATCAACAAAGATTGTAATACAAAATAATTCATTAATAATAATAATAATAATAATAATAATAATAATAATAATAGTAATTAATATTAATAACTCCTTTAAATCTACTTCAACATGGGGAAATGTTCATACAGGGGTCCCACAAGGATCTATATTAGGGCCTCTTCTTTTTCTAATTTTTATAAATGACCTTGGCCCCATAATAAAAGGAATAGGTTATCCTACTCTATTTACAGATGACACAAGTATCATAATTACAGACAAGAACTTTGCCACATTCAAATATAAAACAGAAATAATTCCACTTAAAATTTATGACTGGTTTACAACCAATAAACTAGCATTAAACATTAATAAAACTAACATAATTCAATTTAAAGCCACTTCAAATTTAATCTCTGAAACATTGGACACAACTATCAACAATATACCTCTACTAGAAACATCAACAACCAAATTTCTTGGTTTGCATATTAATAATACAATAAATTGGAAAAATCATATCAAAGAAATAATCCCCAAACTTAGCTCAGCATGCTTCGCAATCAGGTCGTTACAACAATTTCTAAACAGCAGTATATTAAAGACAATATATTTTGCATATTTTCATTCCATTATGTCCTACGGAATAATATTTTGGGGAAATTCTGCAGATAGTAAAAATATATTCTTATTACAAAAAAGAGCTATTAGAATAATAGTTGGAGCAAAGGCTAGAGAATCATGTAGATTATTTTTTTTTAAATTAGAGATTCTAACCTTAACAAATCAATACATATACTATACAATAAATTTCCTCTTATGTAATAAAGAAAATTTTCCAACTAACTCAGCCATACATAGTATTAATACCCGCAGAAGGAATGATTTTCATACGCTTTCAAAGGGGAGTACGTTACATGGCGATAAAAATGTTCAATAGTCTTCCTGAAGACATTAAGAATCATAGCCAAAACCCTGCATTATTTAAGGTAAAACTAAAAAATTACTTAATATCTCACACTTTCTATTCTGTAGATGAATTCTTGAGATTTCACAGTACTGTGTAGATATTATAATACTACTAAATGGTAAACATAATACAATGTATAAAATATTACTGTTATTAAGGTATTAATCCTGTACATATTTCATATTTGCATTTTAAACGTATTACATTTTATTGTTAAACGTAAGAATTGGACATGCTCTTTATTCTATGCTATAAAGCAAATGTAAGAATATTATGGAACGAATAAATCTATCTGTCTGTCTGTCTGTCTGTCTGTCTGTCTGTCTGTCTATCTATCTGTCTGTCTGTCTGGCTATCTATTATAGGGCTTGAGCAATGGAACAAATATGGTACAGAATATTTATTTTCAATATATCTCTTCACGACTCCCTCTTTAACTGCGATCACAGAACAACCATCATGGTCTTGACAAACATTTTCAGTAAAACAAAATCCAATTTCTTACAAATAGCACTAGAATTAGAAACGGAGTAGCTTTTACATTAAGTTAATTAACGGAAATAAAACCACGAAATGTATCACCTGCATTGGTATAATTTCACTTGTGTCCAGGAACCTAATTGCTGTGAGAAGTTTACCGATACAAGGAATGTCTTTCTCCTGTAATTGGTGAGTACGCCCGACAACAGGCTGCTATTTAACAAATTGCTTATGTTGATCACAAATGATTGTGAGTTCCTTTCATGTTGTCCCATCCAGTGGACTTCCCTAATGACTTTGTGCATATAATTAACTACATCACCAATCATTTTTCCATTTCCGATGACAAATGTTAAGGACTTTCTTCCTGCAATAAAATCTGAGCAATGGTCCATTCTTTAATGTACTGTATTTCCAAGTACGCACAAGGCGGTAATATTTCGTTCCGTTTACCGTAAAGCCATTCCAGTTGTCACGGATGTTATATTTTTACTATTTTCAAACTCTATATAATATTCAAAATGATATGACTTTTGTCAACTTCTATTATTAGAATCTATTTAGAAAATCAGTTCCATTTTACAGAAAAAAAATGTTCTTAAATAAAATTTATTACTATTGGAGAAAATGAAGGAAAGGTTAACAAAATTTTAAGGGGATTCTCTGCACCGAATTTTAACAAAAAAATGAAATTTTAGTTTTTATCTTTTTTTCAACAGTTTTTTTAGTAGGTTATTTTACGACACTTTATCAACAGCTTAGATTATTTAGCGTCTGAATGAAATGAAGGTGATAATGCCGGTGAAATGAGTCCGGGGTCCAGCACCGAAAGTTACCCAGCATTTGCTCACTTTGAGTTGAGGGAAAACTCCGGAAAAACCTCAACCAGGTAACTTTCCCCGACCGGGAAATCGAACCCGGGCCACCTGGTTTCGCGGGCAAACGCGCTAGCCGTTACTCCACAGGTGTGGGCCTTTTCGATAGTTGAATATGTGTAAAATGATAATATGATTTTATTTATTCTAATGTTCACCTTTCAGCCCAATCTTCAGCAAAAATATTGTAGTAATTCTTAATGCAAAAATTTTATCAGCAGTAACCTCATTAGAGGTTTTGATTTGAATAGAGAAAATCAAGCTCGAGTGGAATTTAATTGACTATTACACGATTAGAAGAAAATATATCAAGATTAGAAGAAATAAAGTACTCTAATACAAAAAAATATTAATTGACTTACTAAAATTCTATTTCACTAATGTTAGCGTCACAAAAACGTTTGAACGGAGCCGCAATTTTCAGTTGTATGTCTATGCTGTAAACAAATGACGATCGCAAGACACGTTTTATAATATCGTAAAGAATTTGGAGTTTGAAATGCAAACAAAGAAACAAATGGTAGGAAGGTGATAAAAACAGGATAAAGTGTATAAAGATTAGAAGAAATAAAGTATTCTAATACAATAAAATGGACAATAATTGACTTACTAATATTCTATTTCTCTAATATTACCTTCATCAAAATGTTTGAATGGAGCCGCCATTTTCAATCGACTATCTATGCGGGAAACAAATTACAATCGCAAAACATGTTTTATAGTACCGTAAAGAATTTGTAGTTTGTAATGTTGGCAAACATAGAAACAAGTGCTAGGATAGTGATAAAAACAAACAAATGCTGGAGAAGCGATAAAATTAAACAAATGCTAAGGAAGCGACAAAACTGTGAAATAAGCAGTCATGATTGGTTGAAAGACGTCCTTTGGTACCGTTTTATTGGTCAAAAGTAGTATGACGTAGTAACAGTGTAATAGTCAATCCAAAATTTTTCAATCGCTCAGTGGAATTTTAAATTTATTTAGTCGGTTTATACATAAATGTTACAGATGTCATATTTTTTCTACATTTCTCTTATCTTTTATGACTTATGAGAAAAGTGCACCCGATATTGAGGAATTTAACATTGCAAGATACGAATCTTTGACACCAACTTTCTGTACTTTCTTATTTTTGTGACACTGGTGCACTTTTCTCAGAAAGTATTGTACCCAGAAGGTTTTTTGCCAACCGCTCACAACCAAACGTTCTGATGGGGGCAGATAAAAAAGTTAATTTTTTTCTTCCACCATGTTAATAACGTCAAAATGTGCTTATTCAAATTTTGGCCACTCGACCGCAATTACGAGGCCGTCCAGAAACTCATTTTCCCTGGGGCCATTTATAGAAAAGGCACAATTGCATGGAAATATTTACTGAAACAAATACAGCAATTGTTGCACTATTTGTCAACATATCCCCCACTGGAATTGAGACATTTGTCATATCATGGGATCAATTTTTCTGTCGTAGAAGACAGCCATCTCAGATCGGAACCAGCGTTTGACTGCGTCTGCACCTCTCTCTGTCGATCGCATGATATGAGAAATATCTCAATTCCGATAGAAACTATGTTGAAAAATAGCCAACAATTGCTCTCTCTCTCTCTTCCAATAAATTTGTTCAATGAAATTGTGTTTTTTTTGTTAACGACCCCTGGCATAACTTATTTTTTACAGCTCTCGTAATTGCGGTCGAGTGGCCAATATTTGTATCAACACTTCTATTGACATTATTAACATGGTGAAGAAAAAAATAACTTTTTTATCTGCCCTCATCAGAACGTTTGCTTGTCAGTGAAATATTAAATTTATTTAACCGGTTTTGTATATAACTGTTTGTTACATATTCTCTATTTTTTCTACACTTGTAACTTTTATAACTTCTAAGAAAAGTGCACAAAATTTGAGGAATTTAACATTGTAATATATGAGAGTACAATCTCCCCTTAACTTGTGCGTACTGAGAGGAATGTGAAGGCATTTGATTGATAATTAAAAGAGAATGTCAGACATTACATACACTATGAAAAGAATTCGACCTAAACCAATTTCCCAGATAGGCTACAAACAGGAAATAAATGTTCATAATGTATGCTATAATTCTCATAGCAAAGGAAATATCCCGAACAGCCTGTTATCAGATGACTGCACAATGAAGACAATGGGTGACGGAGTTAGATTGAAAAATTTAAGCAACTTGAAGGTTAATCTCACCCCAGAGCGAGCATGTGAACAGTTGAGTGATGTTGTGTGTGTAATGCCCAGATGCTGCTGTGCCCGAGATTAAATTTCTGAACCCTTCTCCGCACCTTGGAATCCCCTCCCTTCCAACCTCTACAATCCATTTAAGACTGTAAAACCAACCTTCTTGATTAAATAGATAATTAAAAAACGAGGAGCGCCTAAAACTACATGGGTATAATCAGGTTGTTGTAAAACTGGCTCACACATTGTAGTCTCTATTCTTCAGAGTGAAAATAGACGGTAATCTAAAAAATTAGATTCTTCTTTGAAGGTAGACCGATTTATACTATTCACAAATTTCAGCTTGTTGCTTAAAGTTCACTTTTGTTGACGTCGTACAAAATTTTGTCCAATATTCTTTTAAGAAGATTAACTCCATATGTACATGAAATTATTGGGGTTCATCAGTGTGGTTTTAGGCGTAATACTTCAACTATTGACCAGATATTTTGCATTCGACAGATAATGCAGAAAAAGTGGGAGTATAAGGGTACAGTACATCAGTTATTCATAGATTTCAAAAAGGCATATGACTCGGTTAAGAGAGAAGATTTATATGATATTCTTACAGAATTTGGTATTCCCAAGAAACTAGTTCGATTAATTAAAATGTGTCGGGTTATAATAAATATGATGATCAGTGAAACATACAGCAGAGTTCGTCTGAGGTCAGTTTCTGTCAGATGCGTTTCCAATTCACTGGGCAAAGCAGGAGATGCACTATCACCTTTATTTTTTATCTTTGCTCTAGAGTATGCCATTAGGAAAGTCCAGGAAAACAGAGAGGGCTTGGAATTGAACGGGTTACATCAGCTGCTTGTCTATGCAGATGACGTGAATATGTTAGGAGAAAATCGACAAACGATTAGGGAAAACACGGGAATTTTACTTGAAGCTAGTAAAGAGATAGGTTTGGAAGTAAATCCCGAAAAGACAAAGTATATGATTATGACTCGTGACGGGAATATTGTACGAAATGGAAATATAGAAATTAGAAATTTATCTTTTTAAGAGATGTAGAAGTTCAAATATCTTAGAGCAACAGTAACAAATATAAATGATACTCGGGAGGAAATTAAACACAGAATAAATATGGGAAATGCCTGTTATTATTCGGTTGAGAAGCTTTTATCATCCAGTCTGCTGTCAAAAAATCTGAAAGTTAGAATTTATGAAACAATTATATTACCGGTTGTTTATTTAGGGTTGTGAAACTTGGACTCTCACATTGAGAGAGGAACATAGGTTAAGGGTGTTTGAGAATAAGGTGCTTAGGAAAATATCTGGGGCTAAGAGGGATGAAATTACAGGAGAATGGAGAAAGTTACAAAACACAGAACTGCACGCATTTTATTCTTCACCTGACATAATTAGGAACATTAAATCCAGACATTTGAGATGGGCAGGGCATGTAGCACGTATTGGCGAATTCAGAAATGCATATAGAGTGTTAGTTGGGAGGCCGGAGGGAAAAAACCTTTAGAGAGGCCGAGACGTAGATGGGAAAATAATATTGGAATGGATTTGAGGTAGGTGGGATATGATGATAGAGAATGGATTGATGTTGCTCAGGATAGGGACCAATGGCGGGCTTATGTGAGGGTGGAAATGAACCTCCGGGTTCCTTAAAAGCCAGTAAGTAAGTAAGCTTAAAGTTCTCAAGTGCAAATAAATTTCTCCACAAATCCTTGAATCGTAATACAGAAAAAAACTGGCTTTCTTTATACTGCTACTCGTACTTGGTTTGATTAATTTGGTACGATTTCTTTACGGAATGCCGAACTCTTCCATGTCCTGCCAGGAGCTGTGTGAAGAGCACTTCATTATTACGTTGGTCTGTTATTATAATGGACATTCTAAAAACTTCCATATGGATGCAGGATGAGATATATTCATTTTTAGAATTTCGAGTGTCATCCTTCAAAACTATTTATAATTCCATGGAATACATATAATACAAGATTAAACACATTCCACACTTTGTAGTCTTGAATGTTATTCAAGTCCTCATTGATGACACAAGTAGTATTGCAAGCGTCTCTGATTGAACATCTCCAGTAGATCTTACAGCTGGTTCTACTTCTCAATCTTGAGTGGTAGTCGAAACTATTATGAACTCTATTTTTTTTACCTTTAGGCGAAATAATAGTATGTGTATTCATTTTGGTAAAAAAATTTCTGACACTGATAAGGTACCATATTACTAAGGGAACATATGTTCATTATCGTAACAATATCAACTTTTTTAGTAAGTATTGTTTAATTATTTCAGATTTATACACACATTTTATTTATAAATTTACATATTAGGCGTAAATTTTATTTAGACTTTTAAGCATTAGATATTTTTCCTTCAAACATGAGTTATTATTGGACAGTTTTTAATTATACTTCATGTTTTATTAGATCTACTGTCCATTAGACTTGCTGTCCTTAGACGTAATGACCTGAAACCATTGGTACTTCTGGTTTTATTGTTTTTTTAGCTCTTTTGGTTTAATGTATATTTTATGTTACCAGTCATAAAGTCCAGGATTAGAATGTCTATGCGTCTAAATGGCCATGAAATAATGTCCATATTGAAAATGTCCATGCTAAATTGTCCAGAGTCAAAATGTCCATAGTTTTACAATGTCCACTTCCCTCTGATGTCCAGACTCAAAATGTCCACTACACCCTATGATGTCCACTATATCCATTGTTCATTATAGTTACAGTAACCTATGTAGAATTATCAAGTGCAATGGATAGACCAGCTTAAATCTTGAATTCATAAAAGGGCAAGCTTTTCCTATGTTAACCTGAATACTTGTGCCACCATCACGACTACAATAGAGGTAGAACAAAAATTTGCTGGAGGTGTAGCGAAAGAAAAATTTGTGATGCTCCTATGATTACCGGCAACAATCTTCAACTTGGAGGTTTCTACAATGCTTAAAGAATGAAGAAAACCAAGTATGGACGCAAATCATTCAAGTAAGAGGTGGACACACACAAATTAAGGAACCTCTAAATAAAACATGCATCATAAATCGAAGACAAATACTCCAAATTATGGATTTCAAGAAAGCATTTGACTCGGTAGAACACTCCTGTGTATTACAGGCGCTGAGCAACCAGGGAGTCGAGCACAAATATATCAACATCCTAACTAAGCTCTACGGAGACTCGCACGCCACCGTGATGACAGAACGGGAAGGACAAACATTCAGAATAGAAAGAGGAGTCCGACAAGGGGATCCGATCTCACCAAAGCTATTTACTAGCCTCCTGGAAGACATATTCCGTAAGCTAAAGTGGAACAAAAGACATTGAATCAATATAAACGGATATCGGCTCACGAACCTAAGATTCGCGGATGACATCGTACTTTTCGCTAAAAACGCCACCGACCTACAAGAGATGATACAGGAACTAAGCGATTGCAGCGCACACGCAGGCCTAAGCATGAACATGGAAAAAACCCAAGTCATGACGAACAGCCAACCACAACCAATCCAAGTCAACGCATCAGATTACAGTACGTGGAGGAATACATCTATCTGGGCCAATTGGTCGGATTCAAAAGCTGCATGACGAGAGAACTAAAAAGAAGAATTGCATCAGCATGGAGAGCTTTCTGGTCACTGCAATTCATACTCCTTGACAAGAAACTGAACCGCAAACTAAAGCTGGAGGTGCTGCAATCCTGTATCTTCCCAACCTTACTGTACGGCTGTCAGACCTGGAAACTGACCGCGAACCAGAAGACGCAGATTCAGATCTGCCAGCGCAAAATGGAGAGGAAAATCCTAGGACTCTCCCTCAGAGACAAGATTTCCAACACCAGACTCAAGCAGATGACAAACACCAGAGACATGGCACACCAAGGGGAACGCCTGAAATGGATATGGGGAGGCCACGTGTCGAGACTCCAAGGCTGCAGATGGGCGCATATTTCCACCACGTGGGACCCACGCATCGGGAGGCGAAACCGAGGAAGACCTGGGACAAGATGGGCGGACTTCTTCAAGAGCCTAGCTGGACCCCTGTGGTCCAGAACAGCCAAGAACCGAGAAGAATGGAGATCGCTACAGTTTGCGAGTATCGAGTGAGAGTGCAAGTGTACACACACGAACGACGAACAAAACTTATATAGAACAGGACCTACCGTCATGCTGATTAGCTCACCGCATGATCTCTAAAGAGCTCCCCTTTTTAGGAGGCCATAGCCCTACACGGGAAATTCATAGGCTATTTCATTTCATTTCATTTCATACTTATGCACAGAATGGAGAAATTTTCACATTTCTACCAGGAATTGGGTATCATCTGAAATCTGAAGCTGTGCCCCAAGATGAAGGTCAGCACGTAGTTCAGTTTTGGCAAATGTAAGCAGTAAAGAAGAAATATCCTTTTCATATTTTGTTCTCATGGTTTTTATTTTATTTTATTTTATTGGGTTATTTTACGACGCTGTATCAACATGTAGGTTATTTAGCGTATGAATGATATGAAGGTGATAATGCCGGTGAAATGAGTCCGGGGTCCAGCACCGAAAGTTCCCCAGCATTTGCTCGTGTTGGGTTGAGGGAAAACCCCGGAAAAAACCTCAACCAGGTAACTTGCCCCGACCGGGATTCGAACCCGGGCCACCTGGTTTCGCGGCCAGACGCTCTGACCGTTACTCCATAGGTGTGGACTGTTCTCATGGTCATTTAGTGTTATGAACATTTTGATCTCATGGACATTTTATGTATGGACATTTTGTCTTCATGGAGATTTTGGTATATGGACAATATAAGGTGTAAGGGTATTTTATTGTGTTGTTTATTGTGTCGTGGGATCAATTTTGAGTTGTTTAATGTTGTCTGCGAAGGAAGTTTCGAAATCGCTGAGTATATCTTCTTTGTTCATAATTATTATGCAATTGTCTTTGTCGACTTTGTCGAAAGTTAGGTCACGTTCTTCTTGCTCAGTTTTCAGGATGTTTATTCTTTGTGTTCTTGTTTGTTTATTATGGATTTCTGTTTGGCGTTTATGTTTCTTATTATGTCTTGTCTTATGTATTCTTGGTGTTAATTTTGTGTGCTTTGTATTGCTGTTTCCGTGTTGATAATTGAGGGTGTTAGAAGCAAAGTGGCGCAAGTGACATTTCTAATAACACGAATGAAGTGCATTCAGAGTAAGCTGTTAAAGCATTTAAAATTTAATGGCAAAGGAATATATCCTTTAACCACATCACACAATAAAATTTCAATTAAAATTTCACGGAATTTATGAAAGCTTAAGTATTTTCAACCCCATTATCTCAAAAGTAACTTGAGTGCACTTACACCCCTTTGCTTCTGACTCCCTCAATTGTTTGTACTGTATTTGTTGCCTTGTTTTCGTTCTGTACTTCGGTTTCATCATGGCTGAATGTAACGTCGTTTGTGTTAAATATTCTCGTGTATAATTTGTCTATCGTGTGAAATGTTGTAGCTTGTTATTCTTTAATTAGTGTTATTTTGTTTCTATGTATTTTTTATTTACTGGCTTATTTACTTTTTTATTTTGTTGGTATGCATTATAAGTTCTTCAAGTTGTATATGGTACAGTATATTATGTGTGCTAATTGCAGATGTAATTTTTATGTACTGATGTTGTGTTGGTTTTATATATAGTGTAGATATTTGATATTGGTTTGTATGTAGGTTATTTCTACTGTGGTTTTTGTTTTCTGTGCTGAGTATGTTGTATTTTGTATTTGATTCTGGCGTTGTTTTAGACACTGTTAATTGAAACTTATGTTTTGCGATGTTTTAGTGATTTTGGTATTATTACAACATGAAACTTCGACACGTTCGCTAACAAAGATACACAAGGATACATTTCACAAGTTCAGGGGTAGACTCAATCGTTTTCGAAAATTATAATGAAATATTTATTTATGAAACGTTCATATAATGATAGTTATTGAGACACGAGTGTCTTAATGGCCAATATATGAGAGTTGCATACAACTGTTTTTCTACGACCTGTAGTAATGTTAAACAAAAATTAATTCATTCATTAAATATTAAAATTAATTTTCAGATACATACTTCTTCATATTGACAATATGAAATATGGAAGTATGAATATGGTTTTAGATAGTGGGAAACAAACCAGTGACATTTGAGACGGTAGAAAACAAAAGAATGCAAGTGATTCTTAGTTGGGAGTTGCTATAGGTACGGAAATAAATAAATGAAATCACAGTTCCTTTTCCTAAATTTTAACGTTAAGTGAAATATAATAGTAATATGCGTTACAACAGCGGTATGTTGAAGTTTTCATGTTCGAGGAAAAGTTTGAAAAAGCTTTTTTAATATCCGAGAATTGAAAGAAAACATACCGCTCGTGTATCGTACATTATTTTATGCGAAGATCGTTTATTACATACCTGAAAGACGAATTTCTAATTAGTTGCAATGAAATCTTCATCTCGGTTTCTGTTCAATGACGGCAAATTTACAAGAAAAAAATATCTATCTTCAACATTGTTGCTTTAAAATGTTTTGTGTGTTTAATATACTCCAGCAGGCCGTGATATACGTCTGTCTTTTTTTCCCCCTAGTCTATGGAATCTTGTTTGATTTTTTCACGGCCTCCTTAATGTTACTTGCATCACGAATGCAGCAACTTTAGTGGAGTTGTAGAGTTTACTTAATTTTTGCAAATATTTAAAAACAATAATTAACAGTGCAATTTTTGGTGAAATTGCAGTGGTAAGTTTCCAATTTATAATTATTACTATATTGAACGTCTCTAAAAATAATATGTTAAAAGCCTAAAGCAGTAAAATCAATATGTCACTTAAGCGGTAAGAAGAGGGAAATTGTTATGTTTGTTAGGCTGGGAATACTGAATGTGGAATTTTGGACTTTCCGCGGATTGGTTTAGTGCGGAAACCAAGCAAATACGCACGATCTCGCACAAAATATTATTCAATAATATATGATTCAAGCAATTTTTATGAAATGGAAATAATGGAGGAAGCTATAAAAGTGAGAAACACTTTATTACCTAGAAAATCAAAGAACTTATATGAAAAGGCATATCGTATTTATTGAAATAAGAAATCTGTATCGAAATGAATGTCCGTAGGCCGTAGAAAAATTATATTTTGCACACATGTTCAAATTATTTTTACAATATTCATTATAATATAACTTCAATTTTAATATTGATTGCTTATTCAAGTAACGACATTTTTAGTGAGTCTGTAATTTTATCGACACTTCACCAATCTGTTGTCATTGACCTAATAATGAATTTGTCAAACATTTCTCGTATGCAGCATTTGAATCTTTTTCTTCTTTTATTCATGTGCACAAACTGAATTGCAAATTAATAAAAAGAGGACTTAAAATAAACATACGTAGCTAAAACAGCTGTATTAAACCCTTGTAAACAACTGCCAGTAACTGTTTGTGTCTGTGAATCTGAATCAATACTCAGCCAATAAAAGAATACTTTTTTAAAACTCTGCGCTCTAGTTATACGCTACGACATCTCCTGGATACTGAGTTGACAAATTACTATCTGTTAAGTTATTAAAATTAATAAATAACGACTTCACTGTGATAACATTTTATATAATGATGTTATTGTAACCGACTGACTAGTTTTGATGTTATTTTCATCATCTGCTGAATCATAGTGAGTTTCAGCGCTGTGTTCTGGTTTCCAGTCACCGTGGGGTGTGTTCATTATTGTATCGAAAAGGGTGCGTGTTCTGAAATTCAATTTAGTGTTTAGGATGTGTTGTGGGTGTATTTTTGTGTGTGTTTAAATTTCGTATTGTTATAGAGTATCGAGTTTCTGCTTTTTGTTGAATTTGGTAGTATTATTTTCATGTCTGTGTTTATGTTGCTGTAATTATGAGGTACACGTACCAAATAACGCCACCTTAACACTTCAGTCACTTTTGCTCTGGAAATAAGTTATGTAAAAACACGAAAATTATGAAATAGAAATTGTAATCTTATCTTTACAAAATAGCAAAATGAAAATGGATATATTATATACCGAACAAGAATTAGAACTCAAATAGGAAAACTTTGTAAACTGGCGTTATTAGGAACAGATTGTCCAATTAACGCCACCTATTTTCTAGTAACCTATACACTTATAATTGTTAATGAATTATTTTTCCTAAGCAACACAAATTGAACTAAGCGACTAAATTTGAGTTTCTGTTAATAAAGGATACAAAATCACTCAATACTAATGAAGGATTCTTGATCTGAAACAAACACTAGACGGATTAGGAAAATATGTTTTCCAGTGACTCTTTACTTAAAAAAAAGAGACAATGTGACAGAGTAGAAAGTTATTAAACACAAAATCATTTACCTTAGTTTAATATGAATGTTTTCCAAAAAGTAGAACAAAAAAATTAAGTTATGTAAAATAAAAAAAAATAAGAGTTTGATATGCAATTGAACCAATATCATCACTGCACATTCTGAACATTTGTAAGTTGAAAGCTTAGTGATTTTCCTGATGTTTTCACACTGATGCTGTACTGTTAGCCTTAGTACTAACATAGCCTAAAAGTTTGTCTGTAGACCTCTAAAGCCACATGGCGTTAAAGCGCTACTGAGTACATGATAACATGACATCCCTGTTTCTCTAACATTTTCAAATTTTATAGATAGCAAATACTTTCTATACATAGAAGAATGTTTAAGGATCACGAAAATATATAGTTTAATATAGTTATTATATGCTCAACACACAAAAATAAATAATTGCCTCTTACCTTGATATAAGAACAGCCACACAACAGGAAAAGGATGGAATATAATGTCACTCGTAAATGTCAGCGGACAGCTAGTAACTCATTTCATCACTAGACTGCAAGCGAATGCAGGCTACAGCAGTGCACTACCGAAAACTTGTGTCGTTAACAAATTTTAATAGGGTGGCGTTAAAGGTTTACATGGCGTTATTTGGCTCAGGGACCTTGGTTGGAGTTTGTGATTTGTTTTGCGTAGATTCAAATGTTATAGCCAACATGTTTCTTGTAACGTGTTTCAATGAACTTCCGCTCTCTCCAATGTACAAATATTGTTTGTATAGTTTGTATAGGTGTACACCTGCTAGTTGTATTTATTTATGTGCCTTGCCTGTGTGTTGAGTGGCTTTCTTAGTTTGTGCCGTGTTCTGTATTATCTATACTAATAATAATTCTGTAAGCGAAATTTTTCTGGTAATTTTCGATTTTCCAAAAATAATTGGTTTTAACATGTATAATTAATCATCCTGAAACCGAAAATCGCTTTTTTGAAATTTTTGTTTGTATGTCTGTCTGTCTGTCTGTATGTTTGTTACCTTTTCACGCGATAATGGCTGAACGGATTTCGATGAAAATTGAAACATAAATTAAGTTCGTCGTAACTTAGATTTTAGGCTATATGGCATTCAAAATACTTTATTTAAAAGGGGGGTTATAAGGGGGCCTGAATTAAATAAACCGAAATATCTCGCTTATTATTTATTTTTGTGAAAACGTTTACAGAACAAAAGTTTCTTTAAAAATGATTTCCGATAAGTTTTATTCCAGGCAAAATTTTGATAGGGCTGATATTTAAGTCTGTCTGTCTGTCTGGATGTTTGTTACCTTTTCACACGATAATGGATGAACGAATTTCGATGAAAATTGGAATATAAGTTAAGTTCGTTGTAACTTAGATTTTAGGCTATATGGCATTCAAAATATTTTATTTGAAAGGGGGTTTATAAGGGGGCCTGAATTAAATAAATCGAAATATCTCGCTTATTATTGATTTTTGTGAAAAATGTTACACAGCAAACGTTTCTTTAAACATTATTTCGGATAAGTTTTATTCCAGACAAAATTTTGATATACAAGAGTTTTAAAATAACAATACAATACATTTTCAACGCCGCCTCAGATTGTAGCGTCGTTGTATGTGCAAAATATAAATTTTTTCAGTAGGGATAAAACACAGATTTATTCATTCTATGGGAGTGGTACATAGGAGATTGTGAATTGTTACATTTTCGAAAGAAAGAAATTTAATTACGTATAGTAGATTGTATTATTTGCTGTATAACTATTTAAGTTATTTAATAGAGCAAAAACCAGAAAATCGATATGTCACAAAGCAGTTATTGCAGGAACGACATTGATGGCTATAATGAAATTTATATTTAAGGCGGCCTTGACGTTTATCAATATTAATATACAGAGAATATTAAATTTGTCTATTTGTATGAAGTAATCTCAGAAGCTAATTTGGATAATTCCTTCACTATTTGAAATTTGTAGTTTCTCTATATGGATGTAATACTAGCCTACGTATAAGGAATTAGGTAAGATAAAAATAGATCTTTACGCACAGAAAAATTATCTTCGTACACAATCTACTCTATTAATTTGGAGTGATTTATTAAAGATGCATTCAAGACTAATTTAGAAAAATGTTAAACGGATTATCGTTGCATCAAAAACGGATGTTCTCTGAACCAAATGATCATATTTTAATTATTTGCATGTAATAACAAATATGAAATATGTTAAAGGAATTATCATTGCACCAAATGAGTGGTCTCTAGACCATAATGATCGCATTTTGATTACTTAAATACAATTTAAATTAAGTAACATATTAAACTATTTATCCTTCTATCAAACACGATTGTTCCCTGGGGCAGATGTTCTATTTTAATTACGTAATTACTTTATATTTATTTCTAACAAGTGCAGCGGAGCGCACGGGTACAGCTAGTGAAGTGTTAAAAGCGTATTTATAAAAGATTAACTCTGTTTCACATATTGTTGTCCTTACTCTTGGTTTTTCTTAACATATTTGGTTAATTCAAATGAAAGTCGGTCTTGGCTTACTATGTGCTCAAGGAGTATCGAAAATAGAACGCGTTAGGGATAGGTTTGGTTGACAGACCTGCCATTCTTGCTCTAATAAATTAAAAATGAATAAGGGATGGCAGGAGATGGAAGCGTCAAAAACTGAACAGCTTACTGTAAATCGTCTTTGAATGCAGAAGAGCGTATACCTGCTGAAATCCATCACAGAATAGTTGCAGTATATGGAAAGACATGGTAAGGAATTCAGCTAGTCGGCTGTATACGACTGGTGTGTGTGGTTTCGTTAAGGCCGAACATCTTTACAGGACAATCCACAATCAGAGCAAGAGCTTAAGACTAACGCGCCAAACGCAATTCAATTTGATTACTTATTTACTTTGTTTTTAACGGCGCTGTATCAACTACTGCACTATTTAGCGTCGATGTAATTTGTGATAGCGAGATGGTATTTGGTGAGATGAGGCCAAGGATTCGCCATAGATTACCTGACATTCGCCGTATGTTTGGAAGAAACCTAGGGAAAAACAAATTCAGGTAATCAGCCCAAGCGGAAACCGAAATCACGCTCCAGGGCAACTCCAAATAAGCAGGCAAATGCGCTACCGCCTGAGCTACGCTGATGACCAACATTATGATGCTCTTGCCCAATTGAATAGGGGAATAACAATAAGAGAAATGAGTTTATTACACAGCTCTATCAATGCAGTAGAAAGTCTATGTTCACCTACTTAGACGTAACACGCGGAGAAAGTCCCCTGCAATCGGCAAGCACCATATTTTGGTAGAGGTAGAACAAGAAAGTCAAGGAATATTATAGACAGTAAGAAATCGATCATACGAGAATGGGAATTTAAGGTTTGTTTATTCATTATAAAAAGCGAATCTGATACAACGTTAATACAAATTAATTTTATTTCCTAGAATAGCCTGCGTATATACTCGTGTGTGTGTGTATATATATATATATATATATATATATATATATAGCTTATTTATTTATTTATTTATTCCTTTATTTATTACTGCATTTTCTTGAAAGAGAAAAAGGCCTACAAATATTTTTATATATATATATATATATATATATATATATATATATATATATATATATACACTACTGTGCAAAAGTCTTAGGCAGGTAATAAAAATTGTAAAAAGGACAAAAATACCATGAAAAATAAAGTATTTATTACCAAAGTATTTAGAAAACACAGAAAAAAGCAATATCACACACAAGAGTCACTGAATAGGTTCATGGTACTAATATGATGTGTGACCGCCTTTAGACAACAATATCTCTTGAATTCTCTTAGGTATACTTTCTTGCAATTTCTGGAGAACTGTGGCAGGAATATTCCTCCACCTGCACAATGTAGCTGCAGACTTTGGCTGCTTTTTCACCTTCTCTTTGCCCAGATAATTCCAAAGACACTCGATAATATTTAAATTTGGACTATGTGGAGGCCAGTCCAACTGCTGAACATCTCCTCTAACTTGTTTTTGCTGCAAGTATGTTTTCGCTATATTTTCTGTGTGCTTCGGATCATTTTCCTTTTGAAAGACAAAATCTCTTCCAATTAATCGCAAACCTGAGGGCATTGCATGATGAATCAATATTTGTTTGTATTTAACAGCTGTCAGCTTACCTTCAATTCTTATTAAATCACTCACTCCATTAACTCCATATTTCCACACTACCACCCCCGTGTTTCATAGTTGGTTGCAGACATGCCTCCTTTAATCGTTCTCCTTTCCTCCGCCTGACATACTGCCTTCGATGCCTTCCGAAGATTTCAAATTTTGATTCTTCGCTCCAAAGGACTTGTTTCCATTATTGACTCCCTATAGTTTGTGTTCTCTTGCAGATGATAATCGCTTTGTCCTATTACCCTTCCGTAAGCAAGGTTTTTTGCAGTAACACGTCCATGAAGACCATTTCTGATGAGTGACCGTCATACTGCAGATGCATATACTTTAGTATTACTGTTTTCAGAAAGTTCTGCTGCCAGCTGTGCACCTGTAGCTGCTCTACTTCTCAGGGCTGTCACTTTCAGATATTGTTCATCCCTTGCAGTCAATTTCTTGGGCCTGCCAGTCCGCTTTCGATCATCTACTGTCCCCAACTGTAGCTTTTTCCACAGAATCTCCTGTACTGCGCAACGCGATACACCAGTTTGTCGTGCAATACTTGCTTGACAATGATACTGCTCACTCAAAAAACAAATTTTGTATGTCATTTCAACTGAAATTTTTATCTTAGCTGCTTTTTTCCTTGTTCAACCTGCTAAGAAGAGACTCAGTCTATTACTAACTTCAATGTTGTTCTATTCTTAAAGAAACACATTCATTTCACCTAGTACATAGCATTGATTACAACTTGTTCTGTTTACATGCAATTTGTAAACACAGCACTCAATATACCCGAGCGAGGGTTGTGTCATGGGTCTACAAAGGAATGTGGTGTTTCCATGGTTTCACATTAAGCTTGGTTTTGATGACGGATACGAATTCTTGTATTTATTTCACCAGTAATACTTCATTCTAACTTGTTTTAGTCCACTTTCATTCTCAATTCTAGGAACTAGAACACAATATAAACGTAATGCATCGGGTGCCTAAGACTTTTGCACAGTAGTGTATATATATATAGACAAGACCAAAGGAATATCCTATCCATTTTCCTTTATCAGTCTTACTAATGTATTCCACAGCTATATTTACATTTACTTTCTCCATTGGACAACGTCGAATGAAAAGAATACTTATAACTAAGGAGCGGATTCTTATGTAATTAAATATTATTTTTGCGTGTGATAAAACACAATTAACAAAGTTAAACATTCCGAACATGAAGTTTTAAGTTTAAAACCCGAATTTTATTTCACATAAAAACACATATTTTCACAAAAAAATATGTAAATACATATTTTCAGGAAATGTATTATAAATACATAAATCTTGGAGATTTTTTACTTGAATAATTTTTTTACAAGAACTTTTAAACATTTTAAAACTAAATTAATTATATCACTCAGAAGTTCGTTATCTTTTTTAAGAATTCTTGGTTGCTTCGTGTTTCTAAGCGCTGTGTGGTGTATCCGGGATCCATTTCCGTAATAGTATCGCCTCAAGTTCTGAGAACTGCTAGGCAGTATATCAGTGTTATTGGTAGAGAATAAATTAACATGGACAAGGAGGAGAGATCTTGCAACACATAATTAGGAATGTTTATTGTTGCTGAAGATGATTTCATTCCACGCTTTGTTTGTGAAACACAGTAGATAAGAGCTCGGGTATGAACATTATTTAATTTAAACAAATCTCTGGCCTCTCGCTCACCTCCATCAAGTAAGGCAATAGGCCTACATCTTGTTGTGGTTCCCTGTTATCGGGCTTCGTCAATCGATATCCTTCAAAGATATACTGAAAGATGGTTGTTTAAAAAACGATTTGGCTTTCCTATTACCCTTTTGTGTGACACCATAAAAAAACTCGAAACATCCAAAAACCTGTTGTCTGCAACAGGGAGGTGCGTACCAGGCTCAGAAGTACAAGTACTAAGGGACATATTCCAGAATATGTTTGGGAAAAACAGTGGATATAAAAAAAGTGTAAATTTGCTCAAGTAGGTGCCTGTAGGTGAAATTGACGGTATAGGTGTTTGTGACATTCCTCTCTTTAAATATGCACATCTGACGTCCTGTGATGTGGAAAGATCGTTTTCACAGTATAAGTCGTTGTTCAGAGATAATCAGCATGCATTTGTGATGGAGAATTTGAAGATGACCTTTGTTGTTCACTGCAATTCTCGGCCAACTACTAGCACTCAAGTGTGGTGGGTGAGTACTTTGTAACATTTTTTTTTTCAAGCTAAGTAAGGTATTTTTGTCATATTTGAAACAAAATATTTTTTTAATTTTTAGCAATTATTTTCGTACTTTTTAGCATATAAAAAATAAATATATTTAAATTTTTTAGCACATAAAAATCAGCTCCCTACTTATAACTATCTTCTATCAGTTGGCTCTTACCTCTTTCACTCATTATCACAACTGCTGCCCCTTGCATACAGGCCCTTCATACACACAACACTCGCTGCTATTCTAGCCAGAAAGGTAGGTTAAAGACTGATTGTCGCCATTGTAAACATATATCTGGCCTACGGGCTGGCAACACAAGCGCAATGCACGCGTTCTGAAAGTCAGATCACACGTACTCGTACCTAGATGTTAGAAAATTAAGTAAGAACTATTGTTTCATTTTCATCTAAATGACTGCAATATCTGAAGTGACTCCTATGTTGGAAATGTTAATAAATAAACGCTTTGTGGACGGGTTTACATGTTACCAATGTAAAGAAATAAACGCTAGGCGGACGAGTTTACATGTTCGATTAAAATGTCACACCTTCGTAATGCGATGTGTTTGTCAGTTTCGGACGAATTTATATTTTCCCCATGTAGCACGTTTAAGCGAATCCAGAAATGCATATAGAGTGTTAGTTGGGTGGTCAGGGAAAAAAGACCTTTGCGAAGGCCGAGACGTAGATGGGAAGATAATATTAAAATGGATTTGAAGGAGGTGGGATATGAGGTAGGAACTGGATTAATCGTACTTGGGATTGGAACCGATGGCGGGCTTATGTGAGGGCGACAATGAACCTCCGGGTTCTGTAAAAGCCATTTGTAAGTAAGTAAGTAAAGCGCCATTCACAATGAACATTAAAATAGTAATATAGGCCTACGTTATGTTGACGCTTTCATGGGCGAGGAGAAGATTGAAAAAGCGAAACGTAGTTGAGCTTTTTTAATTTCCGAGAACATGAAAACAAACATACCGCTCGTGTATCGTACATTATTTTGTGCGAAGATCGTTTATTACATACCTGAAAGACGAATTTCTAATTAGTTGCAATGAAATCTCCATGTTGGTTTCAGTTTAATGACGACAACTTCGGAAAACCAAAATATCTTTCTTCAACAGTGTTGCTATAAAATGTTTTCTGTGTTTACTATACTCCAGCAGGCCGTGATATACGTTTGTCTTTTTTTCCCCCAGTCTATAAATGCGGACTTAAAACAAACGGTAAGGTTATGTAATGATTTATTTTTCTTTTTAATATTTTAACAATATTATTTATATAACATATTGCAGTAATAACATCGGCATCTGGAATCTTGTTGATTTTTTCACGGCTTCCTTAATGTTACTTGTATCAGGAATGCAATAAGTTTCGTGGAGTAGTAGACTTTACTTAATTTTTGCAAATATTTAAAAACAATAATTAACATTGCAATTTAGGTGAAATTGCAGTGGTAAGTTTCCAATTTATAATTATTACTATGTTAAACGTCTCTAAAAATAACATGTTAAAAGCCTAAAGCAGTAAAATGAATGTGGCGCTTAAGCGGTAAGAAGAGGGAAATTGTTATGTGTGTTACGTTGGGAATACTGAATGTGGTATTTCACACTTACCGCGTATTGGTTCTGTGCGGAAAACAAGCAAATACGCACGATCTCGCACAAATAATGTAAGCGTTGACGTAAGAATGTAAACGTTACGGTAAAATAACATCATTCATGATGGGGATATAAACAAAGCCGCAAAGATTCTTGGTAACCATGGAAACATAACAACGACGCCATTTCCTCATATTCTGTTGTATACTTCAGCGCTCCACGATTGTGTACTGTTTGGAAATCACGTAAGCATAAGCATGGAAGTTTGCAGTGGAATGTTGATTTCAATGTTTATGTAAATGATTCCATTTGATAACCTGGCCGCAAACTTCTGCGTTTATTTTACGTTTATGTTTAATTTTCATTATGAATGGGCCTTAAGAGTCACAAACGAACAAATGAAATTATATTTTTGACAGAAACTAAAAGTAGTTCTCTCACAAACGAATTAATGGTGAAAAGTTTAAAGTAGTAAAATAATCGTCTATTTCACAAACAATCCACAATAATAAATAGAAAAGTCATGTATCATCTCATTATTATCCACATTACGAAAAAAGCATTGGTTTTATGGACCTTGCCTAATATATTGTATACTAGCCGTACCCGTGCACTCCGCTGCACCTGTTAGATATAAATATAAAGTAATTACATAATTAAAATAGGACGTTTGATCCAGGGAACAACTTTTACAACAGCGCAAGATAATCTGCTTCGCTCATTACCCAATTTTTGTTTTTGCATTGCATTTATTGCATATATATTTTATGTATTTTAACACGATTCAATTGGGCATAGTTAAAATTTGAATTATAAAATAATGGATTGCTAAGCTAACGTACTATTACTGCATACTAAATCAATACACTTTCGTTGTTCGTTAATTCTCTGAGATTAAAATGAGCGTACATAAATATTATTTTAAGAAATACAGAAAACGAATATACAAAATAGCCTATCAAATTTTCTGTGCATAAGAAGCTATTTTAATCTTACCTGTCCTCGATTTACTCAGACGTTACTGTAATAACATTATATCAGTATGTCCATCTAGAGAAACTACACTTTCCAATGGTGAAATAATAATTAATTAGGCTATACAAATCGGTTAATTTAGCTTCTGATATTGCTTCATACAAACACAGAAACATTCTCTGCAGGCTGTGTTTAATAGCTTTCGATTGTTGATGTCCAAGGCCCCTTATAGACGAAGTCATTTGTTCTTCATTCATTGCACCGTCTTAAATGGCGTTATTTTAATTTTAAAACTCATTTATCTCATTAAATATCAGTCCTATCAAAATTTTGTAAAGAATAAAACTTATCGGAAATCATGTTTAAAGAAACGTTTGTTATGTAACATTTTTCACAAAAATCAATAATAAGCGAGATATTTCGATTTATTTAATTCAGGCCCCCTTATAACCCCCCTTTTAAATAAAGTATTTTGAATGCCATATAGCCTAAAATCTATGTTACAATGAACTTAATTCATATTCCAATTTTCATATAAATCGGTTCAGCCATTATCGCGTGAAAAGGTAACAAACATACAGACAGACATAGAAACAAAAATTTCAAAAAAGCGATTTTCGGTTTCAGGGTGGTTAATTATATATGTTAGGACCAATTATTTTTGGAAAATTGAAAATTACCAGAAAAATTTCGGCTACAGATTTATTATTAGTATAGATATGCTTTGTGATAGATATGCGTTTCTAAGGCAACTGGTCATTTGATGGAATAGCCCCAAATGCTGAATGCTTTTTCTTGATATGAAATGCTCTATATAATAGTGAGTAGTGTATGATTCTGACACATAATAAGTAGCTACGTAGGTGCAGATGTAAGAAAAATTATTTGAACTAGATTATAAAGTGACCAGTAATGCAGCGTGATTATAGTGTTAATGAATAAATTATTAATTTTCACTAGAAATCAACAGCAACAACAAAATAATAATCTGATATAGTAATCAATTCCTAAGTAGGCCTACAGACTTTCGTTTTATGGCAAACAAATGAAGTGATAATATTATATCGAATGGACAGAGACCGAATCACCAGAGAAATCGTAAGTAGTCAACAAAATTTATTTCCAATACAAACAAGAAATTAAATTCAATTATTACAAAGTTTATCACCAGTATAACATAGGTGTTCAGAATTACCAACAATTACAATTAGTGAAAAATAAACCTTTCTAATAGGAAAAAAATACCCAAAAGAATGAAAGAATGAAATAAAGGAACACACATGTGAAATAATACATAAGATTATACCATAAAATAAAGGGAAAATAAGTTGCTGCAAGACTGAAAAATATGAACATATGAATTGAATTACAATAAAACTGAATCATGATTTTTTAAACCGAAATTTAGTCACAGATTCTGACTCATTCGATGCCTAATATGACGAATTGCTGTTCAAAGATGTGACTATGAAAGCAAAATTAGCACTTACTGATTGATTCATTGACTGATTGATTGATTGATTGATTGTTTATTCTATGCATGGCCATATACATGGATGTAAACGTCAATTACATAATAAATAAAAAATACAATAAAATTAAAAACACTACAAGTTAAAATACATTTAAAATGAATGATATAATCAAGTACTATTGCATATATCATAACTAGAGAGAGCATTTGGTGTACGTAAACCGTTGAGTTAACTGCTACATCCACTATATCGTAATGTATTAGGGAGCAAGGAAGGGAGGGGGAAAATGTCATCGTGTCGCTACAATAACGACGACTGGAGTACAGTTCCTGCAGCAAATTATCTTTACTATTCAGTAATTTCACTTTGTAATATTAAACAACCTATTGTTTATATTGTAGGCCTACATTTCATTACAACATAGTAATAGTTGTTTTGTACCGAGTCGTAGATGGGAAGATAATATTAAAATGGATTTGAAGGAGGTGGGATATAATGATAGAGACTGGATTAATCTTGCTCAGGATAGGGACCAATGGAGGGCTTATGTGAGGGCGGCAATGACCCTCGGGGTTCCTTAAAAGCCAGTAAGTAAGTATACATAGTTCTGTGTTACAAGATATTAATGCACATAATAATATTGTATATAAATATAACAACATAGAAAAAATACTATTTTATTTTGTACTGATTTACTCTTCTTCATGACTGCATTTGTTACAGTGCACGACAATATACGCACTTCATTAAGCATTCAGAGGCGAACTTCGTACGATATTCCGTGAAGTAGCGTTTATACTGATTGTGAGAAAAACTTCTTTCCACATCGCATGATGTGATCGGGGCGAACTTGAAATAAGTACAGGTTACTTTTGCATTTGACGTTCCTTGATAGTTTGTCCGCCATATCGCACATTACGGAATAACCTGTATTTTTTGTTAGGATATTTTCCAACGTTTGTTGCACTCTTCCACCAATCCCTCCCGTTATCTGTTCCAGTGACTGTGTTAGTTCTTCTACTAAGCTGATTGCTTCTTCCATGGTTAAATCAAAAGATTCTAACTTTTTATAGTTTTTAACACACATTTAAAATTATTACAGATAAACAAAATACAAGTATCAATGTAATTGTGGAAAAAAATCAACATTTGTACAGTTGGAACTGCCTGGCTCGCATTGGCATCAAATTGATTGATCACAGCAACATTGTTCTCATAATATTTTGCACTTACGGTAAACATAAGTAGGGCAGGTTAGAAGGACTGCGATAGGAAAAAAATAAATACAGAAAATAGTGTAGAAGGACCAATAAAGAACAATATAAAGAAGACAGGAAATTCAAAACCCCAGGACAACAGGTATTCAAAACTATCTCAGACAGCACGTGCAACATCAGAGAGGTCAGTGCATACAATGACTGTACCTTGAAGGTAAGACCCCTTCCCCCACCTCGTGACGTAATCAAAGGCTGGTGAGATGAACTTGTGTCCATTGATAAGGTACCCCATCTATAAACTCTTTGATCATAAAGAGTGATTGAAGATATTTTTACTGAGTAAAAAGTTCAGAGTCGGTTAAAATCTGTTTAACAACTTTAAATTTTGACAAAGATGGTAAAGATTGTATCTACAAAGAATTTATTAAAAAACACAATGCCAAATGCAGGCGATTTTTAATTATAAAGTCTATGATTTTTTATTGAGAAATATGTGCATTTCGTGTATTATAATTATGATAATCTAAATTCTTATTGTACGGAATTCCGTTTCAAGAAAATTAGGCATTTGTAAATATAAATGGATGAAATGTTAAAATTTTATATTTTTAAAATAAGGTTTGCAGGAGTTAAAACTCTTTAATTTAAAATGGATATAACTTTTTGAAAGAAAAATCCTATTAACATTGGTACTTTCCTAAGAGTAAATATAGCCTATCAGAATGAGAAACATCGTTACTGTACAGATTGAAATATAATTTCTTAGTGTTGACTACGTCTCAAGTATACGAAGAAATAATGAAAACTTCAGATGAGCATCGGAAACAGTGATGTCAACAGATTTACATGAGACCCTCTTAACACTTCAACTGGTGCAAGCATTAGAGGTACGAAATGTCTCTATCGCTTGGTCGGAAGAGTTGTGTGTTCGAGTCCCGCCTCAGGCGTGGGTGTTGTGTTTATTCGTAGTTCAAGAAAACGGGGGGGGAACAGAAAAAGGAAACCGAAGGTAAAAATTTTACGGAAATGTCGTTTGGCCGGTTATAAAAAAATAGATTTCAATAATTTTTACTCTTTATACGAGTACTTTCCACGATTTAAGTACCATAACGAAGTGTCGTTATAGATTCCGTCATTATGTTACCATTTTAAAAATGGATTTACTTTTATTTGTTAAATTTTATTTACTTATACTTTATTTTCTTCTTTATTTTATTTGCTTGTAAATTTTTTTATTCACTTTTACTCACTTATTCATTTATTTATTTATTTACTTATTTGCTTCCTTAGTAATTTATTTATTTATTTATTCATTCCTTTAGTTAATTATTCATTTATTTACTCACTTATTCAAAATGTAACTTAGTTATTTTCTAATTTATTTACTTGTTTATACAATCATTTATTTATTCGTTTATTTATTTATATATTCATTCTTATAATTTTTATTTATTTATTTACTTATTCAATTATACATTTATTTTTCTTATTTATTTATTCGCGCGTTTTTATTTATTTCTTTCTATATTTATTTATTTACTTATTCAGTTATTCATTTATTTATTTCTGGGTTCTGTAACAACTAAATATCGCCTCACGGTTCTCGAAGTACATTCTTCAGTTTCCTAAGGTATAGCCACTCGTTTGTCGTAGTACAGTCTTCAGTTTACTGGAGTAAAATTCCTTCGTGCTTATGGATGTTGTGCGGATTCACTAATTTTCTTACATAAATTTAATTTTAGATCTAATCCTATTTCCTCCCTCAGATGATATTGACTTGACACTTACATTTAAGCTGAAACGTTTACAATCGGGAGCTAAGTTAATAAAATATTATTAGACCTACTCCAATTTCTTCTGTTTACTGTTGACCTGAGTCAGTTACTTGGTAACGGATCAGACTCTTTCCAACTTTCTTGCACGAATAATTACCATATTCATTATTTCTCTTAACATAGATCCAGAGTAATGGGACTCGAACAAAATAATTCAGGTGAATCACAGTTGAATCCATTGTAAATTCTTGAGTTGATATGGGGAATATATTCAATAACGAAATAAGGGAAACATAACATAATGAATTATTAATAGAACACAAAAATTGCTTTAAATTTACTTCACCTCGAATCATATTCACAATCCTTAACAATGAGAACAAATTTCTTAAAATTCTAAATATCATAATAATTCCCAACCGAGAATATAGGCCTATTTTATAAAAGTTTCATGAAATTACAGAGATCCTATGACTCTCCGTCACAATTGGTGTTCTGTTACTGCTCATATTATGTATTATTTTTGTCATCGTTTGTATTTGTTGTACTTGTATGCGCTATCTGGTAGAAAGGAAGAGAAGGCCCTATTACCTTAATTCTGTCAGATTAAATTAATAAAAAAATGAATGAATAAATGAACGAATGAATGAATGAATAAACGACTAACTGACTGATTAAATGACTAACTAAATGCCTGACTAATTAACTGACTAACTAAATAACTAACTAAATGACTAACTAGCTAACCAGCTAGCTAACTAACTAGCTAACCAGCTAGCTAACTAACTATCTAACCAGCTAGCTAACTAACTAGCTAACCAGCTAGCTCACTAACTAGCTAGCTAACTAACTAAATAACTAGCTAGCTAGATAACTAACTAACTAACTAGCTAACTAAATAACTAACTAACTAGCTAACTAACTAACTAAATAAATAAATAAATAAATAACTAACTAAATAATTAACTAAATAACTGACTAAATAAATAAATAAATAAAGGAATAAATAAATAAATAAATAAATAACTAAAGGAATGAATGAATAAATAAATAAATAAATAACTAACTAAATAACTAAATAAATAAAAAACAAATAACTAAAGAAATAAATATGTAACTAAATAACTAACTAAAGAAATAAGTAACTAAATAACTAACTAAATAAATACGTAAATAAATAATTAAATAAATATATAACTAAATAAATAACTAACTAAATAAATAAATAAGTAAATAAATAAATAAACAAATAAGTAACTAAATAAATAACTAACTAATTAAGTAAATAAATAACTAACTAAATAAATAACTAAATAACTGACTAAATAAATAAATAAATATATAAAGCAAAGAATAAATAAATAAATAAAGAAATAAATAAATAAGTAAATAACTAACTAACTAAATGAATAACTAAATAATTTACTAAATAAATAAATAACTAAAGGAATGAATAAATAACTAAATAAATAAGTAACTAAATAACTAACAAAATAAGTAACTAAAAATACTAACTAAATAAATAAGTAAATAAATAACTAAATAAATATATGTAACTAAATAAATAACCAAATAAATAAACAACTAAATAAATAAATAACTAAATAAATAAGTAACTAAATAGAAAAACTAATTAAATAAATAACTAATTTAGTAAATTAATAATTAAATAAATTAAATATATAGTTACAGTAAATACTTAAGAAATACGTTGACATAACTACACTAATGTCATTTGCTTTTATATTTATATTACACTTCTCTCATCCAAATGTCCTATTCTCTGCTTAAAAATTAAATTTTTGATTTTATTGTTCTTGAAGAATTAATAGTTTCCCTCAAAACAGTTAATTCTATAGCAGCAATATCGCATATTTACAGCCACGACTAAAGTTACATGAAGAATTTGAGGAAAGTTTATAATTTTTCGGCATTGTTACGCACCGAACCAATGAGATAAAGTTAAGCTCATATCATAGTTGTGGTTTATATTTATCTATTTTTTCAGATAAACGCAATATGCTATGGATAGTCCCGCTGCTCTGCTTAGTCCCGTTCAATTCCAAAAGTTGCATCATCTGACTTGATACTGGCTGCATGTATATGATAAATAAATGAATATGTATCTCCTTAGAGTAAACCTTAATACCAGTAAACCCTAATACCTTACCTTTTCAAAATTAAATTTGTTAGTTTTCAAGATTTGTTAGTAATTATTTAAAAAAAAAAACAATAGTTTGGAACTGATTCTGAAAAAGCAGAAGATCAATTTATTAAAACTTTCTTGGTAAAAATAACACTCAAACCGCTTAGAAATTTGTAGAAAAACATTCACAAACCTTCAGTTTGAACCACAGAAAAGGTTTTCCACTTTTTGTCTCAGGCTGCAAGAAGTTACAACAAAATGTCTTATACAGTTCCAGGAGATGTCTGTCAGGAGATTTATTATGACGTAAGTTCTTTCCCAGTTAAAACTTCATTTTGGCGAAAAAGAAATACATTAACATACTGTACTCTGACTTAAATGTGAAGACTGTTCACATAGCCAAAAGCTTTTTCGTAACCTAAAAGAAGGGATTGTATTGTATTGTATTGTATTTACTAACATTCCATGGTATTCGTACATTGCTTTACAGCTAGAATATGGAACAAGTCAAAAACTTAATACTATTATAAAGTCTTAATTTATAGTCACAGTCTAGATGAAATATATACAGACGAGATTTACAATATAGTCTACTAGTACAACACATAGTTTTAGTATCAATTTCATGAAGTGTTATTGAATGTCATGAATTCACCTACAGAATAGAAGGCGTGAGAAATTAGGTACTTCTTTAATTTGGCCCTAAATAATTTTATGTTTTGAGTTTCATTTTTTATATCGATAGGGAGGCTATTAAAAATTTTTACTGCCATATAACGCACTCCTTTTGATACCACGATAGACTTGCCGATGGAGTATGAAAACCATTTTTTTGACGTGTATTTATGCTATGAACTGTTTAATTAGTTACAAAGTTTTCACGATTACATACGAGGAAGACTATTAATGAAAAGATATACTGACAAGCCAAGGGCATTATTTGTAGTTTTTGGAAAATAGTCCTATACGATTCCCTAGATTTGGCACCTACTATTATTCTAATTACTCTTTTTGTAATAGAAATATATTGTTACTATCTGTGGAATTTCCCAGAATATTATTCCAAAACTCATTACCGAGTGGAAGTATGTAAAGTATATTGTTTTTAAGGTATTGATATTTACTATCTTTTGCATAAATCTAATAGCAAAACAAGCTGGATTTAGTTTGGGGTAATTTCTTTAATATGATTTTTCCAATTTAACACATTATCGATTTTTAAGCCAAGAAATTTGGTTGTTGTTGTTTCTAATCGGGACCTATTGTTAATTATTGCGCTAGAAATTTGCGACGTTGAATTTGGACAGGATTTAAATTGAATTATGTTAGTTTTGTTACAATTTAATACTAATTTATTGACTGAGAACCAGTCACATATTTTGAAGACAATTTCCTCTGTTGAAGATTGGAATGTGTTGGAGTTATTGGCTGTAATTACTATACTTGTGTCATCTGCAAATAATATGGGATGACCTACATCTTTATAAGGGGGCAAGATCATTTATAAAGACTAGAAAAAGTAGGGGACCTAATATTGATCCTTGAGGAATTCCATTATTAATAGTTCCCCATGTCGATGTAGATTTCATAGTTGTATTGATTTCAACTTTCTGTTTCCTATCTATGAGATATGAGTGAAACCATTGGTGTGCAACACCTTTATTTCCATAATAATCTAATTTAACTAGCAGCATTTTATGATTTATACAGTCAAATGCTTTGGATAAATCACAGAAAATCCCTCCAACTTGTAATTTTTTATTTATTGCCTCCAGAATTTTGTCAGTTAAACTAAATGTTGCATTTTCTGTGCCTTTATTTTTCCTAAATCCAAATTGTTCTGGGACTAAAATGTTGTATCTTTCTAGATGATGATATAATCTTTTATACATTACTTCTTCAAAGATTTTGGAGAAGAGTGGTAGAAGTGATATGGGTCTGTAATTTTCTGGAGACGTTGTTTCTCCCTTTTTGAAGATAGGAATAACCAATTAATATTTTAATCTCTCGGGAAATATACCAATGAACATTGAATAGTTACATAAATAACTTAATGGCCCCGCTATAATATGTGAACTCGCTTTTAATATTTTGCTTATTATTTCATCATACCCTGAGGAGTTTTTGACTTTAGATTTTTAATAATTGCAATTATTTCTTGTTTGTTTGTTGGAAATATTTGAATATTTGGGAATTTTGTCGGAAAATATTGTGTTAAAGAATCTAAACTGTTAGTAACATTATCTTGGGGATGTTGAGGTTATCAGTTATTGTAAGAACATATTTGTTAAATATGTTTGCAATTTCATTTGGGTCTGACGTTTTTGTATTGTTAGATATAAGGGTATAGTTTGTTACTTTACTTTTGATCGTCCACTTTCTTTTTAATTATGTTCCAAGTTGTTTTGATTTTATTATCAGAGTTTTGTATTGTTGTATTACAGTGTAATTCTTTAGCTTTTTGACTTACTTTGTGTAATACTTTTGAATAATTTTTATAGTGTTGTTTTAAGTTTGTATCATTACTATTTCTGCTATGTATGTATAATGATCTCTTGGTTTTGCATGAGATTTTAATACCTTGTGTAATCCATCTATTGTTACATATTGTTTCATTTTTATACTTTACAGGAAAACTAGATTCAAAAATATTTAGAAATGTTTTATGAAACTCGTTGAATTTACTGTTCATATCACTTTGACTGTATACTGATTCCCATGTTTCATTTTTAAGATTTATTTCAAAATCATTTAATGATTCCCTGTTTGTATTTCTGAATCTCACTTTAGTTGGTTTTTTTGATGATGTGTTTCGAGATTGAATTCTCTACGTTTTTCAATTAAAAATTATAAACAAAATGTTGAATCTGTACATGAGCGATCTCTTCTAAATATGTTGTTCCTCAATTAAAAACTGCTCTGAATATGTTTGGAGGGTGAAATTGTGTATTTTTAGGTAGATTTTATTGCAACTGTTCAAAATATTTAGTCCTCGATATTTTTTAAATATATTTTTTCTATCGTCTTTTTTTTGTAAAGTGTTATGAAAATTGAATTTCGCCATTCGTTAGAAATCTGGTGATTTGTGTAAAAATGTTAGTAAGTACTTAGATTACACTGAACAACAAATTTTTACTTTTTGTCTTGCTCCGAAATAAAAATAGGTGAATATTACTAATATGTGTCTCCTAAATCTGAATTTAAAATCCAAATTGCCCCATCACGTACCATTTTCCGGGGAAAGTGAATTAAATTTTTTATGAACAAAGAATGTAAAAAGTGTATTTTGAGAGACATATTACACCCCAATTTCTCATATGCACATAACATAATTTCTACAAGTTCGATGTAGTTGTCTGCCCTAGAATTTCCAAGGAAATTTGAGCAAACATCTTTGAAACAGCGCGCCATGCCATTTTTTCTGTAACGGAAAGTTTTTCCTCAAACAGTCAGCCATATCTTTGGGAATTTGTGGACCGATGAAAATGCCCTCTTTTAATTTGCCTTCACTCAAACTGGTAATCTTTTCTTCTAAATACTGAAAACCACACCCTTGTTTATTCATTACATAGACCTCACTTTGAACTGTTATGAAATTTACTGAATAAAAGGTACCAATATCTGTTTATTTATTAGAAGCACAAAAGAACATGCCAACAACCATAAGAAACCTGAAATATGTCATAAACTCGTAGCTTTTGTTTTGGTTTATAACTCCCAACCCGCGCCAGATGTTTCCTGGGACAGCGCTTATCGAAAAGTGAAATATATGTATTTTTTTTTTCAAAAGCCGACCTAAATAAGGGTTCGAATAGATCGGCCTATTAGTCAATTCATAAAGAATACTCATTAAAAACAATTTTGTGACAATTTGAAAGGAAAAAAAAAAACATTAAGATAAATGATACGAAAATATAGGAAATCATTTACAATAAAAGTTTGTTGGGTATAAATGATTACTAATTATAGCTAAGGATGATTTTAACACATGAGATCCTATGGCATCATCGTTCATCAGAAATTTTAAATTGATTAATTTGATTTAAAGTTTCTCGTGGGATCGTACCACGGGCACCGAATATGAGCCCAAAAACTGTCCAATGTGTGATATGGTATTGTGTTCCGAGATGCTGACAACAAGGCTCATATATGACTTGTTTTTCACGACACACCTCTTGTGGCAGTTCCTCATGCATCTCGAAACGGATTGTGGGATCAAGAATGACACCCTTATCCTTCTGCCGATCAATTATATGAGCACGTCTAGTAGAGCCACAAGAAGAGATGCAACCAACCTCCTCATAAACCTCATAGGAAGCATTCTGACGGATTGAAGCAGCGATGAGAGAACGAACCGTATTATGTCTGTTGATTCGGAGCAATTCTCCATTATGGGAGAAACCTTACATGGTACGAAAGAAAGCGATGCATTTTCGGATTCAGCGCACACTAATCTATAAGGGGCATAGGGTAGACCCGGGCAAAACGAATAACCCGGGCAAAGAGAATAATGCATATTTCTTAGAAACGCCAACAGTTAACGCTTTCTGCTATGTTGGGAAGAATCCCTACCAGATTTTGCTGCTGGATCTGACTTGTCGTCATTCTAGCTAGTGAGAGAAGAAGTCAGCGTGTGTTTGAAGAAAATTGAATGTTTTCTTAAAATATTTCAAGGTAAGAGAAACAAATGTACAACACACAATACTGTAGAAACTTTTTGTTATGTGACAGTAACATATAGGCAATACGATTACCTCGAAAGTGCCGTACTTACGAAGAAGATTATTGACGTTTATATTTGTATAACCTTAAATGAAAAGCGAAGTGGCGTCTGCGGGCAAAGTGAATAGGGCAAAGTGGATAACTTATCCGCTTTGCCCTGCCACCTTTATTTGACTATATAAGTGTCAGCTGAATTTTTGTATGTATTTTTCTATTGCAATAAAGCGTGTTAGTTCATCTTACATAGTGGAGGCATTAAGTCACACTAATTAAATTGTAAATAAGTAACACTGATCTTAATTTTTACTTATAAAGGCCGTAATGTGTTTTCAGATGGTTTAATTTTTCAAGAGGAAGACGGAACAAGCCAAATGATCTGAAGAAGCCAGGAAGAAAGCACATGAAGAAATAAAATCTTTCAATCATTGGTTCTGCTATCTGGCCATACAACCATAATGTGTTTGTTGATGAAACTTTTGCTCCAGATCAACTTAAAGATAGCCCACTTGAGATAGAAATCAGCGAAACGACAACTGGCTGAGATTTAACAAATTCTGCGGTGCCAGCTTCTTCAGCGGCTGAAGAAACAGTTAATGCTCACTCAGAATCAACCACCTCTGTGATGTCTTTATCTTCAGAGATTGAAGGAATATGCAATACATCAATTACACTCAGATTTTTAGTTCCGGTTACACCAAAACCCTCAACATCGTCAGCAAGAGAATCCAAGTCAGTTCTTTTGATTTAGACCAGTGCCAGAAGTGGATGCTCGAAAGATACGAGTTCAACGAAGAAAATGTCAGCGCTCTGAAGTTCTTACAGTACATTTATACCGATTAAAAACGTTGAAAGAGAATAACTTATGGGCAGGAGCAAAAGGAGAAGAAATGCAAGCCTTCAGTGCCACTGAAACGTCGACTTGTTCAAATTTGTATTTTGTACTAATCTAACGTGCTGTAATGGGCTGTAAATAACATATCCTATCATCTAATAAAACTCATTAACATCGTGTTTATGTGTTGATTTAATTTTATTATCAGTGAATAAAAGTTGAATAGAAATGTGAAAATGTTATAGGGGCATTCACTTTGCCCGGGTTAATTAACTATATTTTCTTTCTCAAATCATATCACTGTCCGTAGGTACGAGAAACGAATTGCTGTTTTTTATATATGTGGACAACATGTGTCACAACCAATGTCATGAAGATTTTATTTCAGGAGCACCAAAATATAGCCTGTGGCATTGTTTGTTCTTAGCTTATCCGCTTTGCCCGGGTTTCCCATAGGCCTATAAGTTTAAATCTAAGCAAAATTCTTGTCGTTCAGTGTTATTGTTGGACTATATATATGACCGTATTTCCTCTATCAGCCAGAATTGCGAAGATATTAAGCTGTTTTTAATTTATACGAATAAAGGCATATAAATATATAAGTAATGAATAATTATATAAATATCACTAAATAAACTGTATTCGAAAAGATCAAAATTTTTAACTTGTAGTGTTAATTTCAAAATTAATTGCTGCTAGAACTGAATAGAACGATATAATAGTTTACTGTAAAATAATTAACTTGTAGCGGATATGAATGCTTGGCACAGCTGTAATTTGTTAGCGTATAGAACCATAAGGTAATTATTTGCAAAACACATTGCTTCCAATTGAACGCACGGGATACGACATACTTGTACATGGTCTTTGTTAAATTATTATTATCGTATCTAATAATTAATTTAGCAATGAATGTGTGTGCAGTATTTCAGCATAAACGTTTCATTAACTAATAATACAGACGTACTAATTACAAGAATAACTACTTTCGGTCGATTGATTATCAAGCAGAAAACAAAACCAGAACAATTTCAATTAACAACGTACAATTTCCATAAAAGGAATACAAAATTTGTAATGAAATCACAAATGTTAGAACAGTGGCCAATAAAATATTGTGAAATAATTCCTTAATTTTAAAGAGTATTTAAATAAATAAAATGACACCAGACACATCTATAATGACTCATAAAATTCCTGTGCCAAGTAATTACTTAGGGAATTAGGACAATACACTTAGAATTTAACGAAGCTCACTAACGATTGCTCATAAATTTAATGATCTTGCACCTACACAAGCTACTTCAAAGTTGTTACGAGCAATATTTTGAATCAAACAAATTAAACATTTAAATATATAACAACGAACAGCAAGGCAATCACACATAAATTGAACAGTTGGGCCGAATAACGGTCTATGTTACAATTTTCCAAAATCGAGATTTTAATGGAATTATACTTTATATAGCCTTACACAGCTGTCACAAAAATTGTTTTTTCAATATCTGTATCAGAGACGCTTCTACAAGAGTTACAGCTATATGTCACTAGTCACTTCTAGCATATCCAGTTGTTTACATCCTATCGGGCGTTATTGCACGGGAGTTTGTTCTCTTTACGAATACTGGATACTTGAACTCTGTGTATCAGGTTTCGGTTGATATAATACGTAAAATGGACGACTGCAAGACAGTGACGATTTCTACGGTAGATATTGACCCACTAAATAAATCTAAAAAGTAGGATCCAGATAAATAAATAATTATTAAGAAGTGGGAAGATGTGTCACGAAAGTCGTTGAGAGATATTTGTCTCGAGTATAAAACAAGTAGGACGAAGTCGCAAATTAGTGCTGAAGATCCCGCAAGTAATGTAAGTTCCTGTCTTTTATATTTTAAGTAATTCATTATTATGCACGTTAATTGATCTACTGTTAGTCGGTCTATGTTGTGTTTTTCCACTACAGTTTTTTCTTAGAATTGTATCATGGTATTTCGCTTCAGGAACAGATTTGTGGAAATTCTTGTAAGAGATGTTCTCACAGCTTACTCTTGTTGTCAGAAAAGAGCTGTTTAAAATGTATTACTCTCTTACAGTCAGCATTTAAAAACTGTGATTATTGTCTTCATTATTAAAATTTATACTTAACAGATAAGCCATCTGTTCGGATGGATAGTGCCTATTCGGGACAGGAATCCAAATTCCATCCCCCAACAATTTCGAAATATTTAATTCTTTTATTCATTTGTTATTGTTACAAATTTTATTAATTTAATGATGATCCTACATCTCAATACTGCATTTATTTTCTATTATTATTATTATTATTATTATTATTATTATTATTATTATTATTATTATTATTATTATTTGATCAGTATTGTATGTTCAGTATCTTCTTCTACCGCGAAGTCTACACCTGTGGAGTAACAGTCAGCGCGTCTGGCCGCCAAACTAGGTGGCCCGGGTTCGAATCCCGGTTGGGGCAAGTTACCTGGTTGAGGTTTTTTCCGGGGTTTTCCCTCAACCCAATACGAGCAAATGCAGGGTAACTTTCGGTGCTGGACCCAGGACTCATTTCAGCGGCATTATCACCTTCATTTCATTCAGACGCTAAATAACCTAGATGTTGATAAAGCGTCGCAAAATAACCCAATAAAATAAAAAAATAAAATAAACCTACCGCGAACACTTTTCTTCCATTCATCATTCCTTCTAGCGCATTCTTCAGAAAACAGTTTCTTCTCAGCCAGTGATCCAGCCAATTCCTTTTCTTCTTCCTCATCAGTTTCAGCACCGATCTTTCTTCATCCACTCTCTCCAACACAGCTTCATTTCTTATTCTGTCTGTCCACTTCACACGTCACATTATTTTTCATATCCACATTGCAAATGCTTCTATTCGCTTCTCTTCACTTCGTCGTGATGTCCATGTTTCTGCCACTGTCACCGGGTATTTACCCATTTGCAGTTACATTAACAATAATTGATATATCTTTTACAAGGATCGACGTTAAATTACAATATTAGATTTTCATAACAAGCGATTCGTTCGATTACAAAAATTGAAACTGAATTTCAACTGCCTTAGAAGTCAAAATTCACGTTTCCGTGAGATTTTCAATAGTCTTGATAATGACATGATACTATGAAGCCAAGCCACCAGTGATATTAGTTACGTTGTGTACAACGAAATGCACGTCCGTTGTGGTTATTGGTATTAGTGTCTTGCAATGTTCGGACATGAGAGGGGATATCAAGATTCTACAAACTTCTCCCTACTCCATAGGCATCCCAACAGTACGTGGAAGTAAAGCATGTAAACTAAAATAACCGAATCCATTGAAAACCGGTAAGAGGCCTTATGTCCGGTTCATGTTTGCCGAGTCTCTGTAGAACTGAAGCTCCCTTTGCGTTTGTTCAAAGACTGCCTTTGCTTACATTTATGTTCGGTGCCATTCTCTTTAGATCCTACTCTCCCTGCGCCTTTCCTCTTTACCTGCATCAGGATACTTACTTACTTACTTACTTACTGGCTTTTAAGGAACTCGGAAGTTCATTGCCGCCCTCACATAAGCCCGCCATTGGTCCCTATCCTGAGCAAGATTACTCCAGTCTCTATCATCATATCCCACCTCCTTCAAATCCATTTTAATATTATCTTCCCATCTACGTCTCGGCCTCCCCAAAGGTCTTTTCCCTCCGGCCTCCCAACTAACACTCTATATGCATTTCTGGATTCGCTCATACGTGCTACATGCCCTGCCCATCCCAAACGTCTAATTATGTCAGGTGAAGAATACAATGCGTTCAGTTCTGTGTGGTGTAACTTTCTCCATTCTCCTGTAACTTCATCCCTCTTAGCCCCAAATATTTTCCTAAGCACCTTATTCTCAAACACCCTTAACCTATGTTCCTCTCTCAAAGTGAGAGTCCAAGTTTCAAAATCATAAACACAACCGATAATATAACTGTTTTATAAATTCTACCTTTGACATTTTTTGACAGCAGACTGGATGATAAAACCTTCTCAACTGAATAATAACAGGTATTTCCCACATTTATTCTGTGTTTAATTTCCTCCCGAGTATCATTTATATTTGTTACTGTTGCTCCCAGGTATTTGAATTTTTCCATCTCTTCAAAAGAAAAATTTCCAATTTTTATATTTCCTTTTCGTACAATATTCTCGTCACGAGACAATCATATATTTTGTCTTTCCGGGATCTACTTCCAAACCTATCTCTTTACTTGCTTCAAGTAAAATTCCTGTGTTTTCCCTAATCGTTTGTGGATTTTCTCCTAATATATGCATGTCATCTGCATAGACAAGCAGCTGATGTAACCCGTTCAATTCCAAACCCTCTCTGTTATCCTGGACATTCCTAATGGCATACTCTAGAGCAAAGTTAAAAAGTAAAGGTGATAGTGAATCTCCTTGCTTTAGCCCACAGTGAATTGGAAACGCATCTGACAGAAATTGACCTATACGGACTCTGCTGGACGCATAAGGATATCAGGCACATAATCTTGCGAAGTTACGAATAGTAATCAGTATAGGTAAACATTCACACAAATATACGTATAAATAAATGAAAATATATTTTAAAAAGTATATGTTCAAAATACCGTCTTGTGCATGCAGTGTTCAAACATGAGAGAGTAAACCGAGACATTGCAAACTTCGTCTTATTCCATATGAAAAAACTAATCGCAAGATATATGCTTAAATCCTTAATTGGCTTAAAATAGTGTCCTGCAGTGTTCGAACATGAGAGAGGCAACCAAGACATCACAAACTTCGTTTTATTTTATATGAAAAATAATCGGAAAGTTTATGCTGAAACATGAAGGGGTGGAAGTGGAGGACAGTCAATATTTTTATAACAAAATGGAACAAACACGACAGACCTTCTTCTGCAGAGCGAACATCGACGAATGTCGAACTTCGTTAAAAGTCGACAAACTTGAATCGAACATAGTGCCTGTAATACTTCCATCATCCGTATAGTCACACAAATATTGTTACCGAGCAACTGTGATTTATTTGAATATTATGTGGAAAGTGTAATTATAGCTATTTTCTATCGGGAACTGGCATAGTAATACCTGTCATGTAGTTTAAAAACATAATGTGATGTACCTATATGTACGTATATTTCTGTTGAAGTTAAATCATATTTTGTAATAAAAATTACCTCTCCTTACAACTAAGTAATACCACAGTCAATTATATATAGTCACGAAGCTCAATACTTACTAAACATGCATACTTAAGACAGTTGAAATATGCATCCATAGATAGTTGCTAGCCACCAGGATCGCTACTATCGCCTCATCACAGTTTCTTTCCCTAGCAGACGATAAAATGCATTATACTTTCGATATCGTGTTCGTTTGAAAAAATTAACACCTTCCTTCCACTGTTGAAATACGAGATACATAAGGTTCATGTATTATTTTCATAAAGCATATAATATTATATTTTATGCTCGACCATGCCGAAATGTAGTAATTATACACCTGGTAGCAGTCCTTTAATGCATGTCATTATTATTATTATTATTATTATTATTATTATTATTATTATTATTATTATTATTATTATAACTATTTCTTACCAGTGTTTATTATTGTCACACTAACATTAGTTATCCAATTTTCATTATTTACTTTCATGTTGTTTTATGATCTAGATATTAATGTAATAACTATGTAAGCAAATGTATTTAATTAAATTAGAGTCTGGCTGGGCGGAAGAGAAGGCCTACTGGCCTTAGCTCTGCCAGATTAAATAAATAAATTATTATTATTATTATTATTATTATTATTATTATTATTATTATTATTAAAGTACACCCATTCATTAAAGTTCAGGTTTTCGATTACTCTCGGATATGCAATCGAAAGACGAGGGAAACGTCACGGAAGCTGGAAATCCAATACTGTCGCAGAAGGTTATGTTCTGTTACTATAATAATTAGCGTTAATTGTAAATAATATTCAAATAAATTCAATTTGTCATCTCGTTTTTCAATTCTAAATCAATTTCCAGGTTATACATTCTCTGCATTACATCAAGGTCAATGACATTATTGTTCCTCGGAAAAAAATCAATACTTTCGCGTCTGCGCACATCTCACAATTTCGAGCTATGAACAAGGTCACTTCCGATCTTCTGTCAGATACAAATAAAATAAATATTTCTGAATAATATCAAGTTAGAAATATGGTCGAGCATAAAAAGTCGTATGAAACTTGCCTATAATGGTAATTAAGACGCTCGTATGAAAATGAAAATTATGTTTCATAAAATGCAGCGCGTCAATCATTATAGGCTCGTTGCATAATGTACTATTATACACTCACCTTCCTGGGCCTTTCGGAAGAAGGGTAACTCTGAGCTCTTTTTCTTACAATTTATAGTACTACAAACGTCTCCTTGTCCCATATTATTATTCAAATTATTATATTTTAGCCATTTACAGTTATTACAACCGATAAGGAACATTTCACAGTTTACAGAACTTTTCACAACAACGCGAAATACGGCACAGTCAATGTCTTTTCGATCTAGACCAGGCCGTAATGTATGTTCGGGTTTTCTATTTCAGTGTATGGAACTCAGTGAAATATTATATTATAACTTTATTGCTTATCATTGCTAAGTTTTATTTAGTGTAATGTGTCCATAAGTTTCCTGTACTTCTTGCTGCATAATATGTTGCAGAAATAATTATAAGACTGTGTTATTTTAATGTGAAGAGAATTTTACATGTTAACATAATCTGTTCGCATCAATATTTTAATTTAAAAACTGAAGCTATTTTGAGGTTTAAGAAAAAAGAATTTACATTGTGAATTTAATTTAGCACATTTACCTTCCTTAATTGTAGACAGAAAATTTACTATACAACTCCTATGAAATTAGTGTACATACGATTGTGTAACTTCGTATCTTAGGTTATAGATAAATACAGTAATTCAGTCTCAATTGTAGTATTAAAATACAGGCAAATTGAATGTCCGGGGTATCATACATGGCATTATGTTTAATTATAATGTATACTTGTGAATATAAGAATATAAGTTAAATATAGTAAACATAACCTATAATTTTCATACGACATAATATACCGTTACATATTGTGACAGCGACGTGAGATTCGAACTCACGACCAGCGTCCCGCAAGAGAGCAGATCGCGCGGGCTCCACGGAGCACTGTGGGACGGCGCGCGGCGGAGAGGAGAGAGGGGAAAGGGCCTACGCGGCGAGGGAGTGTGCGCGCGCAACTGCTGCGTGCGGAGTGAAGGGGCAACGGACCCTCCCGATTCTTCCAGAAGCCCGTCGAAGTGGAAAAATCGCGAATTCGAAGTTTCTCGGTTACGTTGCTGTGGTTATAAATAGTGTGTGTGTGATTCATGATTAGTTCAGTAGTAAGCCAGTGAACAGAGCAAGCCAGCCATGTACCGGAGTTCGACTTGAGTGTGCGTCCGCAACTGTGTCAGCATCCGAAGGCCTGAAGTGCATGGACCGCAGTTGAAGGGACCTGAGTTCGAGTGCAGTGGACCGCAGTTGGAGGGACCTGAGTTCGAGTACAGTGGACTGTCTCTGAAGGTCTGTGGTTCGAGATACTGTGAACTCGAGTGACTGAGCTAGAAGAACTGTGAACTGAGAACTGACAGTTCTGATTTGTAAATAGTGCTTTGTAAATATTAGTTAAGATTAACAGTTCATTGTTGTCCGTAATAGTCCTAGTGAATTGTCATTGTCGTCGTCACTAACGAACACTGTGTTACTGTGTGGAGAGCAAATCCCATTGTTGCCGTGAGCGTTAATTGTGAATTGTAGAAAGAAATTATTATTGATGAGTTGAAATAAATTTACAATATGTAATGGCAGGGATTTGGAGACCACTAAAATTAGACAGAAAGGGGAAACTGGTACAGTAAATATAACCTATGATTTCAGCGTATCTAAATATCCGTGCGGTGCAACTGAAAATTATTGTATCGTGCATAAATGAATGTACAAGAATTTCGCAATATTTAATCGAAAAAAAGGCAGGTACCGGTATTACACATACGAACAACGTAATTTTCACACCAAAAATAATATTACACTTTAACTCGCAAGGAATTATGTCTTAAGTGTCTCCTAATCATTATTTTAAATTTTATTAATGCAATTACACTACATTTTAGGGAAATATATGTTACTCTTTATGCATTCCAATTAATTTATATGGTTGAAACGCCGCCCTTCGTGATCGGGTTAAGCGAGTTACACGGTCTGCCTTACGGCCTGTATTAGATAACGATGGCAGTGACACAGTATATTGTTCCTAGTACTCACAGCGCTTCAAGCGGCTAGCAACTATCGCGAGAAATGCAACTCGTTGGCAAAAGATCATCCCAAGCTTCGTGACTGTATATAGTAGACTGTGGTATAGCCTCTATTACTCCGCTTCACGTGTTTCGTTTTCCAGAGGTAGGCTCACGAGTCACAGAATGCCAACGTATAATCTAAGCCGTGAAATTTAAATTAATGAAGAAAAATAGGCATAGAAAGAATAGAATAAAAATAACAGAGCTATGTTACTGTTATTATACAATTTCATAAAAAGTGAAATCTTATTGAGATATTCAACATTACTCGGCTCCGATATAAAACGTAGCATGTCTCTCATCGATGGAGGCTGTAAAAGGAGCACTGATACTCTTCACGGTTTATTCTGCCTCATCTCTCACAACACATGCGTCTGACGTAATAAATTCAGTCATGAAAGAACTGATCAACTCGTAGAACGCCCTCGTACGTTACGTCACAACCAGAAAAGAGAAGGTCAGCCAAGTGCCACCGTGAACGTTTATTTCCTCCTGCGATTTAATTACAGACAACCGCAATGTATGTAGCAGCTTCGACAATGCGTTGAAATCATGGTTATGGATTCGTATGTTACCAAAGACATGAGATTTTGTAGCCATCAATTTAACTATTTTTGGACACCAGATTACGTGCCGAATATATACATGGCGATTGAGGAGGAATAAGAAATATTTTATGGTGCAGCAGTATGTATTATTCTGAGTAAAAACATACTATAAACATGTGTACAAATTTCAATAGGTGTAGAAATAAAACTGTTAGTTAGGCATAACAGCGTTAGAAGTAGCAAGAAGGAAGGCACATTACTTAATGATTACATTCTTTGGATATTTGTGTTCATACAGAGAGCGCCAATAAAATATGAACGAATTTATTTTACTAATATTGAGAATGAAAGAGCAGTGCAACAGAGAAAAATTCTCTCTGGCACCGGGATTTGAACCCGGGTCCTCAGCTCTACGTGCTGATGCTTTATCCACTAAGCCACGCCGGATTCTTATCCCGATGTCCGATTGAATCCTCTCAGTTTAAGTTCCACCTCTTGGGTCCCATCTAGTGGCCTGCCCTCTGCAGATGTCTATGAACGTAGGACGATGTCCACGTATGTGCGGAGGTGCACTCATTTGAGTGACTAATTGGCCGGGATCCAACGGAATAAGCGCCGTCTTTAAGTCACGAAGTGATTTTACGCATATCATATATTATAGTAATGTACCGAGGTACATATGGTGTTTCAAGCATCTGAGTCATCGTACGATGAAAGAGCAGGGGAACGCAGAAAAATTATCTCCGGCACCGGGATTTGAACCCGTGTCTTCAGCTCTGATGATTTATCCACTAAGCCATGCCTGACTCTACTTCTAATTGTTCTAAAATTTCTTCATTCCTTTTTCGGTCTAAAAGAGTATATCCTGCGTCCTCCTCAAAAATTTCATTTCCGTTTCTTTGATCCTGTTCAATCTTTTTTCTTTAATGTCCAAATCTCGCTTCCGTATAAAAGGGAGTGTAATGCTAGTGTATTATATATTTTTATTCTTGTAGATTTTTTACTAATATAGCTTTTAATGTATTGTTTATTATTCCTACAATTTGTGTAAATTTGGTAAGCTTCTTGTTCACGTCTTTTTCATTTTGATAAGATATTTCACAACCCAGATAGTTGAAATTTTGCACTTGTTCGAGGCATTGGTTACTGTGTATTATCTTACTTCTGACTGGGTCTTGTCCTAAAAATGCCATTACTTTTGATTTTTGTGCTGAAATTCCCATCCCAAAATCTTTTATTATTTTATGCTCGACCATGCCGAAATGTAGTAATTATACACCTGGTAGCAGTCCTTTAATGCATGTCATTAAAGTACACCTATTCATTAAAGTTCAGGTGTTTTCAGCCAATGACAACTCAGCTTACAGGTGTTCAGCCAATAACGAGTCAGCTTTGTACCATTATAAAACTGCAAGTATCGATTATTCTCCGATATGCAATCGAAAGAGAATTAGCGAAAAGTCACGGAGGCTGGAAATCCAATACTGTCGCAGAAGGTTATGTTCTATTACTATAATAATTAGCGTTAATTGTAAATAATATTCAAATAAATTCAATTTGTCATCTCGTTTTTCAATGTCGAATTCAATAATCAAAGTTATACCAAGTTTAACGGATTACACAA
>JAJSOF020000039.1:27889807-27901798 GCA_025594305.2 Periplaneta americana
TGAGTGCCTACTGAGTCGCTGACAACTCTTTCAGCATATGTGCTCTATCATGTATGAATGGAACGTATTTTTCTTAGTTTTGGCAAGCTTGTCGTCCTCATAACTGAGCCCCGTCCACTTCAATGTTGAGACTACAAGCACAACTTCTCATAACACTCATACCCATCATCTATGTCTTGATACATTTCGCTCTAAAGCAAACAATAACTTCTCAAACTCAATATCTGTCTTCTCTTGTAACAGCTTCCAGAACTCTTCTGCTAAGATCAAGTCGGCAAATGTGACACTGGCTGTCTCAATAAAAAGCTGTTTCCATAACAAACAAAAACCGGTTGTACAGCACCTATTATGAACACTGGTTACACATAACGCAATTTTCCGATTTATTTTCAATATACTTTAAAAGATTTTTAATTATTTTGTAAAAGAAAAGGTATACTTACTTACTGGCTTTTAAGGAACCCGGAGGTTCATTGCCGCCCTCACATAAGCCCGCCATTGGTCCCTATACTGAGTAAAATTAATCCATTCTCTATCATCATACCCCACATCCCTCAAATCCATTTTAATATTATCTTCCCATCTACGTCTCGGTCTCCCTAAAAAGATCTTTTCCCCTCCGGCCTCCCAACTAACACTATACATGCATTTCTGGATTCGCCCATACGTGCCACATGCCCTGCCCATCTGGATTTAATGTTCCTTATTATGTCAGGTGAAGAATACAATGCGTGCAGTTCTGTGTTGTGTAACTTTCTCCATTCTCCTGTAACTTCATCCCTCTTGGCCCCAAATATTTTCCTAAGCACCTTATTCTCAGACACCCTTAACCTATGTTCCTCTCTCAAAGTGAGAGTTCAAGTTTCACAACCATAAAGAACAACCGGTAATATAACTGTTTTATAAATTCTAACTTTCAGATATTTTGACAGCAGACTGGATGATAAAAGCTTCTCAACCGAATAATAACAGGCATTTCCCATATTTATTCTGTGTTTAATTTCCTCCGAGTATCATTTATATTTGTTACTGTTGTTCCAAGATATTTGAACTTCTCCACCACTGCAAAGATAAATTTCCAATTTTTATATTTCTATTTCGTACAATATTCTCGTCACGAGACATAATCGTATACTTTGTCTTTTCAGGATTTTCTTCCAAACCTATCTCTTTACTTCCTTCCAGTAAAATTCCGTGATTTCCTTAATCGTTTGTGGATTTTCTCCTAACGTATTCACGTCAACCGCATAGACAAATAGCTGATGTAATCCGTTCAATTCCAAACCCTCTCTGTTATCCTTGACTTTCCTAAAGGCATACTCTAGAGCAAAGTTAAAAAGTAAATGTGATAGTGCATCTCCTTGATTTATCCCACAGTGAATTGGAAACGCATCTGAGAGAAACTGTCCTATACGAACTCTGCTATACGTTTCACAGAGACACATTTTAATTAATCAAACTAGTTTCCTGGGAATACCAAATTCAATAAGAATATCATATAAAACTTCTCTTTTAACCGAGTCATATGCCTTTTTGAAATCTATGAATAACTGATGCATTGTATCCTTATACTCCCATTTTTTTCTCAATTATCTGTCGAATACAAAATATCTGGTCAATAGTTGATCTAAAAGAAAAGGTATAAAATGAATTATAGTTCAATTGTCGACATTAGACCCTTATTTATGGTCGAAAACGTACGGACTTATTTGAATCGATTATTATTGTAAGGTCACATGTCCACTTTTTTTTTAAATTGAGTTACGACCACTATTATATTTTTCTTAGAGTAGCGCACCTTTGCTGAAGAAAAGACACAAGTATGTGCACTCTACCGAATGTTACAGTGTAAAGAAGTTTCCGTTTAGTACTGAAAGGGCACGTGTCCAGGACATGTGACCTACCAATAACAAACTCTCTCCTTTTCCTATCTTTCTTTGCATGATGTATAATATAAAACCTCATGATTCCATTCTTTGTTTACAATAGTTACAAAATCGCGTGTAGTTGAATCATTAGCAATGGCGGGCATTCCTGCGGCATTGCCGCAGTGACTTCAGACCTCAGCGAAGCATCAAACCTACCCCCTACTTTTCCCTTCCCCACTCCATGAAAATACTGCGCGTGTACGTGGCGGATTATACAGGATTGCTGTACTTCGGAGCTTCATTAGTGATAAAATGTCTTTCGCAGAATCATATGAATCGAGAGGATATCACACTTACAAAAAGGCGGTTCTTTCATTTCTCATGTTTAGGATCAGTTACAAATATTCAGGACGCGAACTTAAATATGTACATTCTTAAAATAGATCTCCTGTTATACGAGTTCAAAGAACACAGATTCAGTGATTTTCAAAGGATGGAGAAAGATTTCAATATTTTTGCCACTCCTTTTCATGTTTAAATTGAAAATGTTGTCCCAGAATTGCTGTTAGAGGTACTGGATTTGCAGAATGATGGTTTCTTGAAAGCAGAATGTGAAGGTCTACTGGGGGCTAATTTTTTAAAAGTGTCCAGTACTACATATCCACTGCTTAGACAGTTTGCTTAAAAAATAATGAGTACCGTCATTTCCCGTAACTATGGTCCTGTAACATAACTATTGTCCACGATACTATTCAAATTTTGTACTCCATAACGTAGTACCTCGTTTGTCTATATTTTTGCTGTACTCTAGTCTGAATTCAAGTCACTGCAGCTATCTACGAACGGTCTATGTTACTTCTACAATGATCTTTGAATTGTTGTATGGTGGACCATAGTTGTGTTCCAGGACCATAGTTATGGGAAATGACGGTATGTATTCATCAACCTACCAGTGCGAACAGCAGTTTTCTAAAAGAAATTTATAAAGTCCAGCCACAGATACCGCTTAAGCGATGCTCATCTCCTTGCGCAACTGAAAATAGCATGCACAGGTATAAATCCCAATTTCGAAGAAATTGCTTTGAAAAATGATTGATTAAATATCACGTGAATGGACTATTCTAATTAAATATGGTAGGTAGGAGTGTAGTGGCGCAACTGTCTGTAAATCCGTCACTGCACTGTAGAGTGCAACCCCTCCCACAGTATGTAATAATAATAATCCGTGGTGCTACAACCCGTGGAGGGCCTAGACCGGCCAGCCGGCTGCTGGCCTCACGCCCCATGACGAAGCAGAGGTGGACGATCATCCAACCAGAATGGTGGTATCGTATGGTTAGCACGATGATCCTCCCAGCCGTCATAGCTGGCATTCGCAACCGGATTCCGCTACCTATCGTAGCTCCCCAAGTGCATCACGATGCTGGGTTGGCACCGGTCCCATGCACTGGCCTAAATTTCATGAGAAAATTTCTTCCCCCATGAGGACTCGAACCAGCGCGCATTCCGTAACGCGAGTCCTAGGCAGGATGCCTTAGACCACGGCGCCACGACACGGGATCCCACGGTATGTAGTTGCCATTTAAATCCTGTCTTGTGTGTTGAGTTCATTTTGCCCATCACCGATCATTAGGAAAAGGAGTGCCAAAAGATCAGAAAATATACTTTCAAATTTCACAGTATTCAATAATGATTTTTGATGCTAAGTATCTGGGTACAGTGGTTGTATGCGAATATATTGATGGAGTAATGACACACATATTCAAGTTACTACATAGAGCTAATGCGATGCATCCTAATGACTTGAAACTACCTGAAAGTAAATCATATTATGGAAAAGTTGCAATAAATAAGAAGAAAGTTGATGTCAGAAAACTTATGCAGTATGTACTTCCTGAATATTTTCAATTTTATGAAGAAATTCTCCAGTGGCCTATAGAAGAAAAAAACAATGAAGATGACTGAAAACTTCAGAAGTGTTTAATGAAGAAATTGAAAGTTGTATGCTTTTAAGAGATTTTGCCTTAGCTAAATAATGTTATTAACAGTTAAATTCTTAAGGATTTCTTAGTCGATAATAGTTAAAACACATTTAAGAACATAAAAATCATTTCATTATGCTTTATTTACTGTTTATTATTAAAAAGGGCACAAGTCCATCATAAATATTATTTTTTTACAGTTAAGTTTTAGTGATGTTATCATTAGTTTATGCATGTAAATGTAACTTTACACCTTTGTCGTCGAATAAAAATATCTGATTACACTACAGAGTAACATTATCAAAATAAACAGTTTTTGATTCTCCTGTAAAATTGACAAACGTAATTGGTCCAATTTAAATGCAAGTCCGTCACAGGCTATCTTAATAGAACACCAAAGATAGAAGTGTATAAAACATGCATAGATAAAACGAATGTTTTTAATATGTCATGAATAGTTTGTTAGTAAAATTACAATTTACAAATATGGAGTAGTTCTAAACATGTGTAATGTACACATACATGAATTTAGTTAGTGTATCTCATCCGATTCCCCAATAATATTGTTTTGAATGTGATAGGCAAAGCTCGGAACTTGAGGACTTGTGTGTCGTGTGCATGAGTAAGGTTACAGGTACAACGATCACAAAGCTCACGCTATAAGTGCTCAGGGACAGTCGTATGTACTAAGAAAGTGGTCACATCGAATAACAGGAAGACGGATGGGGAAACTGTGTCATTTCGAAGCCAGTGACATTCAGAGAATTACAGGTAAACGGCTGTTTGAAGAATTAGAAAATACGTGTTATTCGAAAAGTGTATTATAGAAGTTTAAAAATAGAAAGAGGTAAAAAGGAAGCTTTTGGAAATCTAGGAATAATTTTTGCTATATTAGCAAGTTTCGACATGATATTTAGATAAATATTATCCTTATTTTTAACTGAAACCAAAAAGAGGTATATTACTGTCAATAATAAAATTGAATTAAATGTTCCAGTTAAGGAAATGTGCAGAACAAGTAAAAGCTGCTAACTTATTACTTTTTTAAACTTTAGGTACAGAATTTCGTCGAGGAATTCGGAGGAGATACATTATTTTTTTCGAATGAAGTGTTTATATTTTGTAAGTTGTGCCACATACAAACTAGAGGAATTCATTGAAAGACATTGCAGTCCCTTAAATTGGTGGAAAATCTGTTCATAGCCATGGATCAAGTCTTAGAGGGACCTGCCCTAGTAGTGACACAGAAATTGAAAACTATTTTCGAGAAAAATTGAGGATACACTTATTTTTCTCAGACACGAGATTAGCTAGCAACTGCTCAAAATCGAACGGAAAACAGTGACATTGAAAATATTCAGTATTGTAAGTTTGCTCCCATCAATTTATGTAATGTGGAAATAAATTTTTCTCGTTTCAAATCAGGTTTAACAGGCGAAGAAGTTATGGGTTCGAAAATCTTGGAATGTATGTAGTCATACACTGTAATAAAATTTACAGAGGAGAACAGTAAAGTTGATATATTTCTCATGTTTATTTTTATCATATATTATATGCTATAAAATTACGTGTTTCAACCTACCGTAATACTATCAATATGTTGTTCCATCAGACCTGACGGTACCTCCGTGCTGGAAGCGGGAGTTTGTTGATATTGAGTCAGGTCGCTTAACCACGTGTAAAGACACAAGTCCCCAAGTTCCGAGCTTTGGTGATAGGTCATTATTCATATACCGGTAAAGAAGAAACTGTTTTTAACAGGCAGTATCAGTAACACTCCGTGATAGGCAACTGTGAAATAGACAGTACAGCCTATATGCAAATTAAGCTTTCAGGTATAACTCCTGTAAAGTTGATTTGAATAATTTTGAGGGAAAAATTGTTCCGGGGCCGGGTATCGAACCCGGGACCTTTGGTTTAACTACCAACGCTCTACCAACTGAGCTACCGGGAACTCTACCAGACACCGATCCAACTTTTCCCTCTATATCCACAGACCTCAAAGTGGGCTGACAGCTGTCAAGCAACCAAGGTCCCGGGTTCGATTCCCGGCCCCGGAACAATTTTTCCCTCAAAATTATTCAAATCAACTTTACAGGGAGTTATACCTGAAAGCTTGATTTGCATAATACACATCACTGTTCGTTAACAGAAAGCCACAATTTAAGTCACACAGAGTTAGTGTGCACTCAACTTTGGTTGCTTGACAGCTGTCAGCCCACTTTGAGGTCTGTGGATATAGAGGGAAAAATTGGATCGGTGTCTGGTAGAGTTCCCGTGTAGCTCAGTTGGTAGAGCGTTGGTACGTTAAACCAAAGGTCCCGGGTTCGATACCCGGTCCCGGAACAATTTTTCCCTCAAAATTATTCAGTACAGCCTATATTAAATTTGAACGTGTTTGAAAATTAGGTAAAGTTTTATTCAGTAAATTGTAACTTATGCCCACCAAATTACCTCGACCCACTCTAGTTATTTGTTGAAAGTTTTGTCGACTTAATCTCATATTTCGATCACAAATGACAAATAGGCTATGCTTTTCAAAAGAAAGGTTACCCTTTATATTAGGAATCACATTTTCAATAAATTCTTCAAATGAAATGCAAACCAATCTAATACGATATACTATCGTTATGAAACAAGCCGTAACGCGATTTGTTTCAAACATATCCTAGTTATGGAACTAAAGGAGCGGTACAATGCAGCACGGCACGGGAGGAAATTAATTATTTCGATTCTTTACGTAGGAAATTGAAATGCCCAGGAAATATGGAACCTTCGGAAACGGAAAATACACACAGCATTCATTCCAGTGTGTAACTCAACAGCGCGTATTTAAAGTCATGGAATTCACCAGGGATTCATACCCCAATAACAAATCTGTGTGTTTTTTTCATGTTTATCGATTACTTTTCAAAGTTTAAGGATATTCAAATGGAACATCTATACTAATAATAAATCTGCAGCCAAAATTTTTCTGGTAATTTTCGACTTTCCCAAAAGTAATTGATGTTAAGGTGTATAATTAATCATCCTGAAACCGAAAATCGCTTTTTTTTTTTTTTAATTTTTGTTTGTATGTCTGTCTGTTTGTCTGGATGTTTCTTACCTTTTCACGCAATAATGGCTGAACGGATTTCGACAAAAATTGGAATATAAATTATGTTCGTTGTAACTTAGATTTTAGGCTATATGAAATTCAAAATACATTACTTAAAATGGGGAGTTATAAGGGGGCCTGAATTAAATAAATCGAAATATCTCGCTTATTATTGATTTTTGTGAAATGTGTTACATGACAAAAGTTTCTTTCAAAATAATTTCCGATAAGTTTCATTCTTTGCAAAATATTGATAGGACTGATATGTAATAAGATAAATGAGTTTTAAAATTAAAATACAATGACATCTAAGGCGGTGTAATGAAATGAAAAAAATGACTTCGTCTATAAGGGGCCTTGGACAACAACAATCGAAAGCTATGAAACATACCCTACAGAGAATGTTTCTGTTTTTGTATGAAGTAATATCGGAAGCTAAATTAACCGATTTGTATAATTAATTATTATTTCACCATTGGAAAGTGTAGTTTCTCTAGCTGGACATAATGCTATAATGTTATTACAGTAACTTCTGAGTGAATGGAGGACAGGTAAGATTAAAATAGCTTCTTATGCACAGAAAACTTGATAGGCTACTCTGTACATTCGTTTCCTATATTTCTTAAAATAATGTTTATGTGCACATCCATTTCATCAAACACGAATGTTCCCTGGATCGAACGTCTTATTTTAATTATGTAATTACTTTATATTTATTTTTAACAGGTATAGCGGAGCGCATCCAAAACCAATATTTTAAATAAACTACTTTCTGACATTAAAAATATTATAATTATAATATTAACTGTAAGAATACTTTTCACGCAAATAAGAGATCCATTGGCAATAGGAGTCTTATTAGTAATTCAAACAATTATTGTATGTATAATAAGAGGTTTACTATCACAAAGATTTTGATTTTCAGCTAGTTTTTATAATAATTATTGTATATACGAGTATTTTTTTAGGTATAATTTCATTGTTTAACTTCTGATGATTTCCACTGCAACGAAACAAAATTTTCAAACGAAAAAGTGTCACATTGTTATATTGAGGTTATGTGCAAGCGGCAGTAGGATCTCAGATGTAACATCAGCATGGTTGTAGGGCATCGCTGGGCAAAGAAGGATTTGTGAATCCTGTGATTCCTGACCTTCAAGCAGTTTAGATAAACTGTCCGCAAAGCATTCCTCCCTCCCTCCCTCCCTCCCTTGATACCATTACTCAGTTTATAGTGAGGATCACATAAGAACAGTTCCTAAACAACAAATATTGCCGTCTTATCAATGTTGCCAACTGTTACTAGATATCACACGGTCCTACGTACTAAATAACTTATTTACTTACCGTACTTTATGTTGGTTCTTCACCTGACATAATTAGGAACATTAAATCCAGACGTTTGAGATGGGCAGGGCATGTAGCACGTATGGGCGAATCCAGAAGTGCATATAGAGAGTTAGTTGGGAGAGCGGAAGGAATAAGACGTTTGGGGAGGCCGAGACGTAGATGGGAGGATAATATTAAAATGGATTTGAAGGAGGTGGGATATGATGATAGAGACTAGATTAATCTTGCATAGGATAGGGACCGCTGGCGGGCTTATGTGAGGGCGGCAATGAACCTTCGGGTTCCTTAAAAGCCATTTGTAAGTAAGTACTTTATGTTGGAAGGTTATTCTAAATAATTAACTAATTTGTAACATATTTTCGTAAGCAAACTATACGAGAAAGGGATCAACATGTCAAGTATTTTGTCTAGCAATACGAAATTTATTGGTTTGACTAAACAATTGATTCATGAGACCTAATCTAAAAATGTAATTTGTTTGACCACATTAAAAATTATTAGTACTAACTCCGAAAACTTTCCTGACTATAGTCTTGAATTATACCCACAACACATAAAACGTGTACATAATATCTGCGTCCGATCCGCCGATATGATCATATATCGGAATATTTTCTACGATCTTCAAGTGGTGTAGATCAGTGATGTCAATCAGAGCGCAAGCGTTCTTCATCGCCCGTATGCGCTGTTCACTGGTGAACTCAAGAGTTGTACATTGAGGAAGAAGTCGTTCAGTAAGTTTCAGGCTGACGGAACTCTTGACTTCTTATGAATGAAAGAGGAGACAATGTTCTTTGTCTGATATATGAAAAGCATTTAGCTACAAAGAGAAGCAATGTGAAACGCCTGAAATTATTAATTGATGTACATAATGATGTATTGAAATTTTGATGTTTTATTGGCATTAAATAGTAATAAATATATGTTTATGCTCGACCATGCCGAAATGTAGTAATTATACACCTGGTAGCAGACCTTTAATGCATGTCATTAAAGTACACCTACTCATTAAAGGTCAGGTCTTTCAGCCAATGACGACTCAGGTTACAACTGTTCAGCCAATGACAGGTCAGCTTTCTACCGTTATAAAACCGCAAGTATCGATTATTCTCGGATATGCAATCGAAAGAGAATTAGAATTAGCGAAAAGTCACGGAGGCTGGAAATCCAATACTGTCGCAGAAGGTTATGTTCTGTTACTATAATAATTAGCGTTAATTGTAAATATTATTCAAATAAATTCAATTTGTCATCTCGTTTTTCAAAGTCTAATTTTATTTCAATGTTATCTCTGTAGGTTCTTATGGCCTAGCAAGGTCAATGTGAACATCTGTTCCTCGGAAAAAATCAATACTTTCGCGTCTGCGCACATCTCACAACACACGGGACATTGGCCAAGGTCAGATACAAAGAAAATTAATATCAAGTTAGAAATATGGTCGAGCATAAAAAGTCGTATGAAACTCTCCTATAATGCTAATTAAGAAGCTCGTATGAAAATTATGAAACTCGCTTGCGCTCGTTTCATAAATATCCATACTCGCTTCTTAATTACCTTCATTATAGGCTCGTTGCATAATGTACTATTAATGTACTGTAAAGATTCTTTCTCACTGCATTGCATTTTAAGTTTACAGAATAAAGTACAAAAAGAGTATGATGCTAATAGCGTAGACTCGTTACGAATTCTGTCTAAAAATTGTCAAGATATGTTGTCCATAGATTTTCAGTTTGACAATGTTCCTTACAGTTGTGATGTCCTTTGGTTAAACCAGGAAAATTTCTGTGAACAGGGCCAGGTTGGAAGCGACTTTGCCGGGTAATATATTCAGGACACGAATATTTGCAGCGCAAATTATTTATTTATTTGGCAGTAAGCAGATATGTGAGCACTTATGAACTTCACAAACGAAGACTAAGATCAAGATTATCAGATGATGCGTCATGTTGCAGGAAACATAATTTCGCCGGACATAAGAAGGTTGGTGTCGGCAAAAACTAGAAAAAATATTTCTATATTAGAGGAGAAGTCAGAAATTTAAATTTGTTTTACCAGTGTGCTGTTCATATAATAAGTACATTATTAAGTATGTAACAGTTACATAGCAATTAATTAGGTAGGCCACATTATCTAAACCCGCTAAGATAAAGAAAATATACTTACTTAATGGCTTTTAAGGAACCCGGAGGTTCATTGCCGCCATCACATAAGCCAGTCATTCGTCCCTATCCTGAGCAAGATTATTCCAGTCTCTACCAACATATCCCATCTCCCTCAAATCCATTTAAATATTATCTTCCCATCTACGTCTCGGCCTCCCCAAAGGTCTTTTTTCCTCCGGCCTTCCAGCTAACACTCTATATGCATTTCTGGATTCGCCCATACCTGCTAAAGGCCCTGCCCATCTGAAACATCAAAGAAAATATACTATGTTTATTATTTGTTGCAGGCCTATTATTTCATTTTTCCATATGCACAATGTTCTGTGATTTATTTCACTTTTGTATTGGTAAGTTTAAAGCAGGAAAACAGTGTTTTTATCCTAGTTGGATTATTAGATAATTATATAAAAATTAATTATATTCTACTTATTATTTGAAAGTATATAAGTATTAAGTTTGTGTGGTGTCGTGGAAGAGAAGGCCTGATGGCCTTAACTACACCAGAATAAATAAATAAAATAAATAAATAAGTTAAGCAGAAGCTATGTATATTATTTATTGTAGCCTACTATTTTATAATTCATTGATTTCTTGTTGTCTTGTATGAATGTAACACGTTATCTATTATTTAAAAACAGTTTAATTCATCTTGCAGTGATAAGGCAGTGGAGTTTACTTTGCCCACCCCTTTTTATTCACTGCTGCTGTCCTCAATGCAACCAGTGAGCCCTTGATCTCACACAGAACAGTCTTACGTGCTCTTGACCTTGACAACACTGGTGCAGATATACTGTCCGCAGAGCAGACCTCCCTCCCTCCCAACCCTTGGTACCATTACTCAGTTTATAGTGAGAGTCACATAAGAACTTTTCCTAAACAGCAAATATTGCCGTCTTATCAGTGTTGCCAACTTTTACCAGACATCACAAGATCCTACGTACTAAATGACTTATTTACTTATCGTACTTTATGTTGGAAGGTTATTCTAAATAATTCGCTAATTTGTAACATATTTTCGTAAGCAAACTATACGAGAAAGGGATCAATATGTCAAGTATTTTGTCATATATGTAACAGGTAACTCATCGCTATGTTAAAATCGGCAGAACTTTGAAGAGAACAACCGCCGGGATCGCCACCCGTCCACCGTAAACGAATACGAGACACGAGATGGCAGTACAGTCGCTAATGTAATTCAAATGGGAACTATGACGTGACTCCTTATGTAACAACTAGATGGCAGCGTAGTAAACCTGACAAAAGTTGTTAACGTCAAAGCCTATAAGGCCGACCTATCTGTTACATATATGATCTAGGGTTTGACTAAACAATTGACTCACGAGACCTAACCTAAAAATGTATTTTGTTTCACCACATGAAATTATTAGTACTAACTCCGAAAACTTTCCCGACTACAGTCTTGAATTATAACCACAACACATAAAATACTATTATGTATTAATATTAATACTGATATTAATTAATTATTAGTATGTTCAAATGTCTCTTGCTTCCAGAAACCGGCTCAGAA
>JAJSOF020000039.1:27901898-27918964 GCA_025594305.2 Periplaneta americana
ATTACAGAGCATTACGCTGAATACACAGGCAAAGAGGTATTATTATTATTATTATTATTATTATTATTATTATTATTATTATTGTTATTATTATCATTACTATTACATTATTATTATTATTATTATTATTATTATTATTATTATTATTATTATTATTATTATTTATCTAGAAGTGTTACTTACTTACTGGCTTTTAGGGAACCCGGAGGTTCATTTCCGCTCTCACATAAGCCCGCCATTGGTCCCTATCATGAGCAAGATTAATCCAGTCTCTACCATCATCTTTTGTATACTAGAAATTATAAATATCTTTCCCCGGTCTCCAGATGGATGAAAGCTGGTGAAGTATATGTAGCGATACATTTCATATAATTTGCTGATACATTTAGAATTTACTTAATTAATTGTAAATTACTTAGGATCGAAAACTCTGATAGAACTGATATTTAACCATTGTGGTGAATTTTCAGTCAAATTCGTAGGGCGCAATTAGTCAAATCCACTCTCCTTTCCTACATGCTTGGTCCCCTGGGATCTTTTAAGATGAGGAAGAGAGTTGACAGCAAGTGTTACCATAATTCTTATATACGTGCGTGAATATATAGGTCTACATCTTCCCTTGAACCTGTGGAGTAACGGTCAGCGCGTCTGGCCGCGAAACCAGGTGACCGGGTTCGATTCCCGGTCGGGGCAAGTTACCTGGTTGAGGTTTTTTCCGGGGTTTTCCCTCAACCCAATATGAGCAAAATGCTGGGTAAGTTTCGGTGTTGGACCCCGGAATCATTTCACCGGCATTATCACCTTCATCTCATGCAGACGCTAAATAACCTTAGATGTTGATAAAGCGTCGTAAAATAACCTATTAAATAAATCTTCCCTTGAAAGATAATAGCACATTATGCAATGAGCCTATAATGGTAGTAATTAAGACGGGAGTATGTTTATGAAACGAGAGCAAGCGAGTTTCATAATTTTCATACGAGCGTCTTAATTACCATTATAGTCAAGTCTCTTACGACTTTTTATGCTCGACCATATTTCTAACTTAACATTATTCATAAATATTCTTGTTATTCTTATCTGACTGAGGAACGGAACTGACCTTGTGCAATACCTCGTAAATTGTGAGATGTGCGCTGACGCGAAAGTATTGATTTTTTTTCCGAGAAACAAATTTCGACATTGACCTTGATATAATCTAGAGAGTAAAATATTTCTAGTTGTCTTTCGATTGCATATCCGAGAGTAATCAATACTTGCGCTTTCATATTGCTACAATGGTATTTTCTGATCGGTGGAACACGTGAAGTCCACACCTGTGGAGTAACGGTCAGCGCGTCTGGCCGCGAAACCAGGTGGCCCGGGTTCGATTCCCGGTCGGGGCAAGTTACCTGGTTGAGGTTTTTTCCGGGTTTTCCCTCAACCCAATATGAGCAAATGCTGGTAACTTTCGGTGTTGGACCCCGGACTCATTTCACCGGCATTATCACCTTCATCTCATTCAGACGCTAAATAAACAAAGATGTTGATAAAGCGTCGTAAAATAACCTACTAAAATAAAAAAATACGTGAACTTTAATGAATAGGTGTACTTTAATGAGGTCCATTAAAGGGCTGCTACCAGGTGTATAATTACTACATTTTGGCATGGTCGAACATAAAATAATTATTAGACTACGCTATACCTCCATTTTATTTTATTTTTTTATCTCTTGATGACTATTATCAGTTATTTACTAGTTATTGATTTAATAATAATAACTATATAATAATAATAATAATAATAATAATAATAATAATAATAATAATAATAATAATAATAATAATGGTAATAATAATAATAATAATAATAATAATAATAATAATAATAATAATAATAATAATAATAATATAGAGAAACTGATTAAATAACACGTGCTAGTGTAGTAATGAAACGAGCTTTAAACTCCCAAGGGCTGAAATCAGCCTTCAATCATCGTCATGAAGAGAAAAATGACATAAATAAATGTAAGGAAGCCAGCTATCTAATGGGGAACGAAATAGCTCGTTCTCTTAAGCCTTCCAACGAAGGAGAGTTTTATAAAAGCGTAAAGATCAAGGTGGCTGAAATAATTTGTCCAATGAAAGTTGTTAATTAATTTTTAAACCTGCGCATTTCTCGATTAAATATCCAGAATAGAATTCAGGAAATTTCTGATTGTGTTCACGAGGAATACTAAAAAAGCAAGAAAAGGACAGTAGAGACATTACTGATACAGTAAACATGCGATTTTTATTAGCGGATTGATGAACTCAATGTTAATGCACGAACCACTACTGGTTGTAGTTTTCATGCCAAGTACCTTTCCCCGATCTCTTTACTTCATAGACCAGGCATGTCAATTGACGCCCACAGGAGCAAGCGCGCGCTTTAGAGCCCAGGAGAGCCTGAGCGCTTTACAGCGGAAAGAGACAGACGAAAGAGGTGATTTATGCCGTTTGGTCGAGCTATATTCAGGGATGGCCAGCACTGATTCAATAAATAAAGGGAAGAGAACTTATTAAAACTGTATCCAAGTTAATTTTTAGATTTGCCTGAGAAGTATAAGTGCATTATAAGAATGCAAGTTTTAATTTTAATGCTCATTTTTACAAGTTTGATTTTTTTATTCAAAAGAAATATTTTCTCAACGTTTCGTATAAAAAAGTGAAATTTTCAGATATAGGCCTATTTATTTAGTAGCCTTACAGAATGTTTTCGAAAATCTAATATACCGTATATACTAAACATACAAAATATATATATATATATAGTATGTTTATTATCTAACCCATAACACTGTTTTAATTGACCTTACATGTATGAGTTAAATACCGTATATACGTATTACTGAAGATAGTGTATTGAAAAGTTTGAAAATATTCGCATGGAAATTGTTTGTAGTAGTAGTAGTAGTAGTAGTAGTAGTAGTAGTAGTAGTAGTAGTAGTAGTAGTAGTAGTAGTAGTAGTAGTAGTAGTAGTAGTAGTCGTAGTAGTAGTAGTAGTAGATTTATTTTGCCTGGTAGAGTTAAGGCCATGAAGCCTTCTCTTCCTTCAACCAGGTTTCAATAATATATATTAAATACAAAATTAGATTACAAAACAACACAAAAGAAAATACCTTAGAAATTACATAAAATATAGTAGAAAATTACAAATAGTCAAGATCAGTTACATAATATAAAATTACAAATAGTCAAGATCAGTTACATAATATATAAAATAAAGTAGAAAATAACACATAATAAAAATCAGTTACATAACATAAAGGAATATACACACTCACACACACACACACACACACAAACACAATTTTAAGACCTAAAATGCTCGAGATAAATTCGACGATTAATTCACTTGAGATATATTATACAGTTAATATACTAATAGGAGAATACATGTGGGTTACAAGACATGAAATGTTGATTAGCAAAGTCGTACTAAATGGCCTAGAAATACAAATGACTAAATAATATATCAAGATAATAAAAAAAAAGAAAAAAAGAAGAAGAGAGAGGAGGAAAAAATAACAATTTGGTCATTTAAGACTATTTAGGAACTTCCGCAAGAGTCTAGTTCTGTTGTTTAAAAACATTTCTAAGTAGAGTGTACTTAAAAGATTTTAGACTCCGACTGCTCCCAAGGAAATGAATTAACAAAGCAAAAGATACCTGCCCATGTGTTGAAAAAATGTCAGCTCTTTAGCTTCAGCATATTTCGAGAAAATAATTTAATGTTCTGAGGATAGCAAGTTGCTCACAAATATCACCTTAAAAGCATAATGCGATAAGAGTTTTGTTATGTAATATTAGTTACACTTAAAATAGATACAGTACCTAGGTAACTTTGCTTTGTAATGTAATATTGTTTTGATTAGTTTATTGATTACTTTTGTAAGGCTAAAGATACCATCAATATCAATTCCAACTTGTCATGTCATACTCAATCTCTTTCTTAGGAATATCACTTTCTTTATGAATGATGTGTTTCATCCACTTAATACAGTATAATATTATACTACTATGGAATTTAAGTGAATATTCCTTCTTAACTCTCTATTATGTTATTAAGATTTAAAACACAAGTGCAATATTAAGAAATCAGTGTTAGTACTTTTTTTTTACAGACAATATAGATAATATTAAACAGAAAGAAGCCATATAAAAATAACGACAGAAATTTCACGTTCCGTTTGAAGTTTGTGTACCACTGTTTTCTTAATCCAACAGGTTGCTTATTCATATACACAACCCTTCCTCTTTCCATACTCAGCGCTTGTTGCCCGCGCACGACGTCAAGGTCAGAATAATGCGCTTGCTTTGACATCACTGTCATGGATTGTCTCTCCCGTGTAATCATTGCCGTTCGAGTTTTGGTCACCGCTGGCCTAGACAAAGCAGTAATTATAATTTTAATCTGGAAAATATTTAATTATTCCCTGTCCTAGAACTCCTCCCTGATGCAGTAGCCATAACTTGAACTACAAAAGAGAAATATATTTTTATTTATTCAACCTGAGATCGCAGCTGAAGATAATCAGAAATATACAAAGCATCTCATCTTGATAACTTCGGGGATCGAACAAAACCACTCTTTGAGAGGAGCCGTAACTACACAATACCGACATCACAATACACCGCATAAATAATACCCAGCTTATGAGTTGTGCCCCTTTAGCTCAGAAGTGATGTAAGCCCTACTAAGAGCGGAGGAAGCTGATAGCATCATCAGTTTTTTCTGTGCCCAGAACAAATGAACACAACAAACTGAGCGCAGGAAGATTGATATCAGCTCATTTTCCCGTCATGTTTTACGGACGTCACTTATTTAACCTTATCTCTCTTATTCTTCTTCCTGAATGTACTGCCTTGTTCCCCAACCTAAGATTAGATGGCCACTTGAAGACGCGACATAGTTCACAACCTGTGGCGGATGGAATGCCTTTATTTTGTGTACTACAGAGACTGCCAGCAAAGAATACTTTTTTTACTGTTTCTTGTTGGCGTATATTCTTATGTAACTAAGAATTTGCTTACTCCCGTGGTTTGGACGGCTGCCATAAATCGATGTCGGGCCCGAGTTAACGAGAGATGAAGGTGGCGATGTACCGGCAAAACCCGTATGCAACAAACCGTGGCCATGGGGTTCTCCGTCTTATCAATTCTTAATCGGAAATTATTAAAATTATACACCTTTAGATTATAACTTTGGATTTCATGATAGGAAAGCTAATGGGATTAATAAGGAGCGAATTCCTATATAATTAAATAAAACACAATGGAGATTTCTCCTTCGAAGAGGTGGAAAAATTCAAATATCTTGGAGCAACAGTAACAAATATAAATGACACTCGGGAGGAAATTAAATGCAGAACAAATATGGGAAATGCGTGTTATTATTCAGTTGAGAAGCTCTTATCATCCTGTCTGCTGTCCAAAAATCTGAAAGTTAGAATTTATAAAACAGTTATATTACCGGTTCTTCTGTATAGTTGTGAAACTTGGACTCTCACTTTGAGAGAGGAACATAGGTTAAGGATGTTTGAGAATAAGGTGCTTAGGAAAATATTTGGGGCTAAGCGAGATGAAGTTACAGGAGAATGGAGAAAGTTACACAATGCAGAACTGCAAGCATTGTATTCTTCACCTGACATAATTAGGAACATTAAATCCAGACGTTTGAGATGGGCAGGGCATGTGGCACGTATGGGCGAATCCAGAAATGCATATAGAGTGTTAGTTGGGAGAGCGGAGGAAAAAGACCTTTAGGGAGGCCGAGACGTAGGTGGGAGGATAATATTAAAATGGATTTGAGGAGGTGGGATATGACGATAGAGACTGGATTAATCTTGCACGGGATAGGGACCGATGGCGGCCTTATGTGAGGGCGGCAATGAACCTTCGGGTTCCTTAAAAGCCATTTGTAAGTAAATAAGATAAAACACAAGTAACAAAGTTAAAAATTCCGAATGTCAAGTTTCAAGTTTAAAACCCGAATTTTATTTCACATAAAACACACATTTCACAAAAAAATTATGTAAATACATATTTTCAGGAAATCTGTTATAAACACATAAATTTTGGAGTTTTTTTACTTAAATAATTTTTACAAGAACTTTTAAATATTTTAAAACTAAATCAATTGTGTCACTCAGAAATACGTCATATTTTTAAGAATTCTTGGTTGCTTCGTGTTTCTATGGGCTATGTGGTGTATCCGTGATCCATTTTTGTAATAGCAGGACGAATAGAAGGAGTGCTGCTATATACAGACGTGCATATCAGGACCGACCATGTCCGTCACACATTACTCTATCTGCATTGCTTTAGTGTAGTTTTCTGTCCCCACCCCTCAGACAGCGCACTGAACGAAATAATAATAATAATAATAATAATAATAATAATAATAATAATAATAATAATAATAATAATGATTTATTTTAGCTGGCAGAGTTAAGGCCGTAAGGCCTTCTCTTCCACTCAACCAGCAAAAAGTGTATATACATATGCATGAACTTACAAAGAATTCAACAATTTGATTTAGATGAGAGTTACATGTATACAAGAGTTATTTACGAATTAAACAACAAAATGCTATGAACTATTAATTAGACACTTAAATAAACTGTGTAGCAGAATTAAGCTAACATACATAGAATGTTAATATATTTCAAATAATATTAGATAATAGAAAGAGATTATTATGAGACAATTTTGAAAATACAGCACTATCAGGATGATGTCTAAAGAATGAAGTAACAATGTAGTCAGTGATAGTTTAAATCAGTAAGATTGGAGTGAAATGCTAATAAGGTTATCTTTTAAGCTGTTTTTAAAAGCGTTTATTGTCTTGCAGCCCCTAATACTTTGTGACAAGGAATTCCATTGACGCGAGGTGGATACTGTAAAAGATGATGAATAACAAGATGTTCTATGAAGAGGTATACTTAGCGTGCCACAGATAAGTGATCTGGTATTTACGTCGTGGATAGAGTATAGATAGGAGAAACGAGACGAAAGGTAATTTGGTGTTGAGGTGTGCAGAATTCGATAGAGTAAAGACAAAGAGAGTAAAGTTCTGCGTTCTTTAAGTCGGAGCCACGAAAGACTTGCGAAGGACGGTGATATATGATCATATCGTCGGATGTTGCATACGTATCTGTCGCACATATTTTGAGCTCGCTGTAACTTGACTGACAATTCAGAACTTAGGTCACTTAACAAAACGTCACAATAATCGAAGTGCGGCATTACTAGGGTTTGTACTAGGGTAAGTTTTAGTTGCTGGAATGTGTTTAACAAGAATTACAAGAATAAGGACCTTGAGAGATCAGGAATTGTTAAAATTAGCTGAGACTGTTGAGGCGTCTGAATTTGACTTTTAGTTTTGTTAATTTATTGTAATTTGGCCGTAATTTTAGCAAGGTCCATTGTTTTAGCTGTTTATGGGTTTTATTCTTGCTTATTTATTTGCTGGAGGAGGTACAGCGAAAGGTCCATAACCTCCAGTAAGTGCGAACTGTAATAATAATAATAATAATAATAATAATAATAATAATAATAATAATAATAATAATATTACTATTATTTATTATTATTTATTATTATTATGATTATTATTTTATGATTATTATCATTATTATTATTATTATTATTATTATTATTATTATTATTATTATTATTATTATTATTATATTCGTCCTGGTAATAGTATCGCCTCAAGTTCTGAGAACTGCTAGGTAGCATATCAGTGTTATTATATGAGAATAAATTAACATGGACAAGAAGGAGAGATTTTGCAACACATAATTAGGAATGTTTATTGTTGCTGAAGATGATTTCATTCCGCTCTTTCTTTGTGAAATACAATGGATAAGAGCTCGGGTATAAACATTATTTAATTTAAACAAATCTCTCGCCTCTCGCTCGTGCCTATGAAGTGAGGAAATACATCTTGTTGTGATTCCCCGTTATCGGACCATAAGCATAAGCTGCGTAGTGTAGACGCTGTGGCATCGCTATAGGAAGCTTTTCTCAGACATTATCGGTCAGTAGCTAGAAACATTTTTTTACGTTAAGACGTGTGTATATTAGCCTCTTAAGATGCCTAAAATCAAATCGAGTTTAAGATCGCGTCTACAGCAATATCTAGATGAATTTAAAAACATTTTTACTACCGACGGAAAAGTGTTATTTTGGCAACCATGTGGTAAATCAGTAAGTGCAGATCAGCGGTCTCAGGTAACCAAACATTTGTCTGAAACAAGCACATTGCCGCTGCTTCACGTGTGCATTCACGGCAAAACAATGGATTTAAAAAAATGTGTAAAGTTGCTCAAGTATTGGAGGGTGTGCCTATAGGTGAAATTGACGGTGTAGGTGTTTGTGACATTCCTCTCTTTAAATATTAACGTCTGATGTCCTGTGATGTGGAAAGATCGTTTTCACAGTACAAGTCGTTCTTCAGAGATAATTGGCATGCATTTGTGATGGAGAATTTGTAAATGACCTTTGTTGTTCATTGCAATTCTCGGACAACTATTAGCAACTGATACTCAAGTGTGATTGGTGAGTACCTAGTAACATTTTTTTTTCAAGCTAAGTAAGGTATTTTTCTCATATTTAAAAAAAAAAAATATTATTATTTTTTTATTTTTAGCAAATATTTTCGTACTGTTTAGCACATAAAAATAAGTATATTTAAATTTTTAGCACATAAAAATCCGCTCCCTACTGATTAATTTCTTATAGTAAATTAGACCTATACTTCTACGAAGAATGTTTCACGACGTGATGCCAATGAAGAGTAGAAATGTTCATTATTCATCAATTAATACAAGAGAGATATACATAAACTTGCCAACAATAATATATTTTATGAATAATTATTTGGAATTATAACCTTATCCTAAAACTGTGTTTGACGTTTCAGAGCACTTTACAAGATCCATAATCAAAGTTATGCTATTCAAAACCGGAATTGTTGCATTCCCTATTAATTCCCTTATGCCTACTACTTAAAACATCTGCACTATTATTTTTTCGGCTTACCAAATACAGAGCGTTCGCCTACGGGTGAGGCCAGGAAAGCGGCATGTACTGATACGCCGCTTTGTGCGCGCAGTTGTTGAGACACGCTCGACAATCAAGGTCATCAAGGTCGACAAGTTATCAGTTGTGAGCTAGATGTTGCAGTATTTAACACGTACAGTGCAGTTTCTTGACACAGTTGCTTAAATATTCAGCGTTCTGTAAAATTTGTTAACAATGCAAAACGCAAAATTCACGCTTGAACAAAGAGTTTTTAATGTATGATGCATATGTGAAAACAGAGTGATGTAGAGAGGTGCGTAGGCAGTTTGAAGTGAGATATTCGGGTGCTCCAATTTAGGGTAGAGAAACTGTTAGACGTCTTGTTAACAAATTAAGGTCGACAGGATCGATAAATTCTACAAGTCCCAAGCGAAAACAAAAGTATTGACGGAAGAAACAATTGATGAAATCAGTGCATAATTTATACGCTCTCCTAATAAATCTCTAAGACGTGTTTCACAGGAAGTTAGTGTTTCAAAACATTACTCTTTACTGCTGTTAAACTTTTAAAATTAAAACCCTACAGAGTATAGTATAGAAAGCGGAAGCTTACGGATACACGATTCCCGCAAGAGACACCGCAGGCAGGCCGCTTTCCTGGCCCCACTCTTAAGCGAACGCTTTGTACAAGGCAATACGCTCAAGAATATGGAATCTGTAACTACATCCGACACTTCTAAGACGGTCATTATTATAGTTCAGAACTTGCTAACTGCTCACCGTGTATTGATAATATTATTTAGCAGCAGTATGTAATTATGAATTCAACAGCTGATAAGGCCTATCTGTTATTCAGGGTCGAAAAACTACATAGAAGATAATTACTGAACAATTTTGCCTTACGTTATCATAGATGTATTTATTTGTGTAGATCCATTTACCTACTTATTTGTCTTCTCGCCCGCCAGCTCGTTCATTTATTTATTTATTTAGATATTTATTCCTTTATTTACTTATTCACTTCTTTATTTACTTAACTATTTACTTGTCTAATTATATATTAAACAATTCTTGCATCTAGCTTCATCCGAAACTGCTCACAGCTGTCATTTAGCACCAGCAGTGTATTATCCCTTAGTATCATCTCCTCTTCTGGTAACAACATCATATCATCACCAAATCTTACACAATTTATTCTTCTTCCTCCTACTACCACTCCTCCCATAATCTGAAAACAATTCTTTACTAAATCCTCGAAATAGATATTGAACAGGGTAGGTGATAAAGCTCACACCTGTCGTACTCCACTCCCTATTTCACTTCCTTCAGATATTTCTTCTATTCTGACTTTGACTCGTTTCATATAACGGTTGAAAGCAGCCTTCTCTCTTTCAATCCACACCTATTTTCTTTATGGTCTCCATCAGTTTATTCCAATCCACGCTGTCAAAAATTTACTAAGTCCACAAATACTACTAAACTTTCCTTTATTCTTCTCGAGGGATCCCTATGACATATATACAGGTATTTTCCTTAGAAAGAATCCAGTATAAGGCAGCCAAATTTGTTAAAGGTAAAAGAGAAGATGGAAACGATACGATAAAAGAACTTAAATGGGAAACTTTGGAAAACAGACGTAAGAAAACTAGAATAACATCATTGTATAGAGCACATCTAGGTCAGAAAGCATGGTTAGACATAACGGCTCGGTTACAAAAGCCAACGTACTATGGTAGGAACGATCATGATTTTAAAATCAAATGTAGGAAACAGAAAACGGATTTAGGTAAATTCTCATTTTTAAATAGAACTATAAATGAATGACCTACCTTCAGCGGTTTTGAGGGCTGTCCTTCCTTAAGGAGATTCAAGGATAAATTAAAAAGTTGTGTATAAAGTGCAAATTAAAATTAAGGTGACATTTAACATTTAATTTTTAAGGTGACATGAATTTATTTAGCCTGACGAGTTACTCCCTTGGTTTGAATTGTAAATTATTTAAAAATGGTGTGTAAGAGGGCCTTAGACTAGAAATGTTTAGATTAAGTGTAGTTCTGTTTATATGTATGCATAAGGGTGTAATTATTTGTTTTATTTGAACTGTTGTATCAGTGAAGCGAGGTGAGTCAGTGAAGTTAAGGTTTTACAGTGCAGTGAATAGTTCCGATCAGTGATAATTTATAGCGTCAATGAAATGTGTTCTATAGTGTCAGTGAAATGTATTATAGAGTGTCAGTGAAATGTGTGCTAAAAGTGTCAGTGAATGAGATGAGAGTAAAGTAGAAAAACTATTGGAACTTATGTAGGTCCTATACATATGTAGGTTGTATTGTAAAATTAGGTTATTTTATGTTTTATTATTAATTGTAATTATTGTGTTACATTGTATTGTACGTTCTTATTGTATTGTGTGTATAATTGCATAGTGTGTTATATAATTGTATTATGTATTGTTTATATTGTGTATACCACTGTCACCGGATGCTTGTCCACTTGCAGTGTAAGTAAATACATACATACGAGCTGTTCAGAGCAGAAGTGGTGTAAGTCAAAATTGGATAATATCTTTCACCGATTCTTTGCAGCAGTCTAGTTGCAACTCTCGTACATTTTCCCTTCCAGAAGCCAAACTGCTCTTCTTCCAGGTGTCCTTCCATCTTAGAATATAAACGTCAGTTAGGTATACTTATTGTAATTTCTCTATGTAATTTGTTTAGGCCTATGTTTTGAAGCCTCCCCTCAGCACGACGTAGCCTATAAGGGTCACCTCTCCATGAAGCACATCTCGCAGTTCATCTCGCTGTGCATCTCGCATCTCGCCTCTGCAGAACACAGTGAAGCGGTTCACCTCGCCACGTTTCACGCCGTTTAATATGGTGGGAAAAATTCAGTCAGCCAGTTAGTTCCATTTAGAGACCACAAATTAATAAATATTAATATACAGGTAGTAAGAAACACGAAACTTGGCGAATTGTATCACTTGTGCCAGCACTTAAAGACATTTATATATTTCCATTTCGTACAATATTCTGGTCACGAGGCATAATCATATACTTTGTCTTTTCGGGATTTACTTCCAAACCTATCGCTTTACTTGCTTCAAGTAAAATTTCCGTATTTTCCCCTAATCGTTTGTGGATTTTCTTCTAACATATTCACATCATCCGCATTGACATGAATCTGGTGTAATCCATTTAATTCCAAACCCTCTGTGTTATCCTGAACTTTCCTAATGGCATATTCTAAAGCGAAGTTAAAAAAGTAAAGGTGATAGTGCATCTCCCTGCTTTAGCACGCAGTGAATTGGAAAAGCATCAGATAGAAACTGGCCTATACGGACTCTGCTGTAAGCTTCACTAAGACAAATTTTAATTAACCGAACTAGTTTATTGGGAATATCAAATTCAATAAGAATATTATATAAAACTTCTCTCTTAACGAGACATACGCCTTTTTGAAATGTATGAATAACTGATGTACTGTATCCTTATACTCCCAATTGCTTACCACTAGGCATCAATTTTAACTGATTTCATTTTGAGAAGTTTTGGCACAAGAATATTAACATACGAGATCTCATTGCTATAAACAATTTAAAAATTATGTCCTTTCTATAAATTTAAGTAAGTAGATACAGCTCTAATGTGCAACATATTTAAATGTGTTATCACATATAAGAAATTTCACAAGTTCCATAATAAAATGTATTTACTTCTCTTATTTCAAGCTCATTACAATTATTGCTTTTTCTCTCACAGATGTGTTCCTAAAAATGACATACGAGTACTAAAAACCTTGTGTTATATTGTTAAGTTTAAAAAAAAAGTTTCTTATTCTTGTTCGCGTTGGGTTCAGCAATTACATGTAACATCGTTGTTCTCAGGGTGTAATTATTTAATAAAAAATGCTTTTCGTACTAAAATTTTTTTCCAAATATCGACCCTCCCAAATACTAACAATGTAATACAATTTTTTATGGTTTTGAGCTATGCTAGTTAATATAGTCTTAAATTGTTTCTTTTTCTTCCAGTACTATCATTGTAGCTCTAAACTTTCCCAATCGTATGTAAAATCTTATTGTTACTATCTGTATACACTGATTTACATGATCATTTTAAAACTTCATTTGCTTCTCCTGAAAAATGGAAGAAAGTGAGTTACAATGTTAAAACTTGTGAGGGTCGATATGTTTCCATTTTAGTGGTTTAGTGAGTTGTTATCATTGTTGGTAGACTATTACGAAATCAATCGATCTGAGTAAGCTGCGGACAATAGGGACACTCAGTCAGTCCTGAATGCCGGAGCTAAATTGATAAGATAGCATCAAGCAGTGAATAACATACAAGAATGAGATTCTAAGGATTTTAACAAACATCCCATAGTAACGAGGTCGGCACAACAAGCCTCAGACTGCGGTGCAAGATTTTGGTCCTCTAAAAAAAACTGCAGTCCCTATTACTCGATAAAACTATAGCTATCTTTTGTCTTATGAAGAGCGAAATTACCAAGTAATTACTACATCAGCCTATCTGTAATCGTTTTACCTATGAATTTTTATCAAGGTGATACATGTGACAGCTTATTTTGATGATATTGTTCTTTGTTTATTCTATAATAATTTTAAATGTTTGTAGTAATTCTACTCGAGCATATTTATTTAAGAGTTTATAAGGTATGCGCCAAAAGCAAACAGTACTGAAATTCTCGCATGAATACTGCGCATGTACATATCGTATCCATGATGAAGTTTGTTTATCTGAACTCATTCCAGAATTATGTACTGTGGTTCAGTGTTAGCTATGATAAACTAGAATGCCACATTCTTGTCTAATATATGGTTTAATGACGAATGTCACATTCATCTCGATGGTTACATTAATAAACAGGTAACTCGCTTGCTTCCTTGGTTTTGAACGGCCAGATGTAATTGTTCAGACACTGCTTCATTTGAATATACAGAGTGTTAAAAAAATCTATCCAATATTTTAGGAGGTGCTAGTATGCATCAAAACTAGAAAATAATGTCTAATAAACATGGGTTCTAAAACAAATACTTTCTGAGATCTGAACACTTGTTCATAGGAGGTGCTCAATGTGACGTCAATTCATGGCAATGCATTTCTCTGCCCTACAATATAGCAGACTACAGATAATCATACTGTTGTTGACACACCTGGCATGGCATAATGATACGTCGGAAGGAATACTGAAAACAAAAGCCTGGTTGCGGATATGAGCAAGATTCAGCAGAGATGGTGTTGTGTAATCAGCATGTGTAGGCTGATGAAAATCCCCATGAAGTTGAAGAAACAGGGCATCACCACCGATTCTCCATCGATATATGGGCAGGCGTTCTTGGTGATAGATTAATAGGGTCATAGTACTACCACAGGGGGTCGTTATCAGGACTTTCTTATTAACGTATTGAAACAAATTTGAAAGAGTGCGTGATTCCTTACGCTCAAGGGCAGAGGATGCATTGCCATGAATGGACGTCACATTGAGCACCTCCTATGAACAAGTGTTCAGATCTCAGCGAGTATGTATTGTAGGATTCATGCTTTTTTAGACATTATTTTCTTGTTTTGATGCATACTAACACCACCTAAGATATCGGATACTTTTTAACACACTGTAGTGTACCATATCTGCAAAAGATGTACTTGGCCCGTACTTTGTTAAGACGATGATGGACATCCTCCGACTCTTAACCACGATCGTTGTAGGAACCTAATTATTACACCATTTCTGAGGGATCTTCGAAGATTTTGTCGTGCACAAAACATCGCACATCATACTCAATGGTTCCAGCAAGATCGAGCCACCTGCCACTCTGCCAGAAACTCACTCAATTACCTCGAGAAAATTTTCGAGATCGCATAATGTTCCATGCAACAGATTATCCGTTTCCATCGCATTCACCTGACCCTCACAACTCGATTAGTATTTATGGGGTATGATCAAGGAATCAATTTTTCGACAGAACCCGCCGACAACAATAATTGTGAAGTTGCGATGAAAAATCGTGGAGTTTTCGCCACTTGCAAGAATCTACATTTGCAAACATATTTCGAAATCTACTCGAACGTTATGAGTATTGTTTGGAACATTGGAAAGCATTTTGAACATGTTTTTATAGAGAATGTTAGAGAAAAGTGAACCATCTTCATGTCTTCATATTATATAAGTATAAATTTTCAGTTCAATAAACATTTTCAGTACTGAATAATTTGAATAATTTCGAGGAAAAATTGTTCCGGAGCCGGATATCGAACCCAGGACCTTTGGTTTAACGTACCAACGCTCTACCACTGAGCTACTCAGGAACTCTAACCGACACCGATCCAATTTTTCCCTCTATATCCACAGACCTCAAAGTGGGCTGACAACCGTCAAGCAACCAACTTCGAGTGCACACTACTCCGTGTGACTTAAATTGTGGTTTTCTGTTAACAGTGACGTTTATTATGCAAATCAAGATTTCAGGTATAACTCCTGTAAAGTTGATTTGAATAATTTCGAGGGAAAAATTGGATCGGTGTCGGTTAGAGTTCCCGAGTAGCTGAGTGGTAGAGCGTTGGTACGTTAAACCAAAGGTCCCGGGTTCGATACCCGGCCCCGGAACAATTTTCCCTCGAAATTATTCAAATCAACTTTACAGGGAGTTATACCTGAAATCTTGATTTGCATAATAAACGTCACTGTTCGTTAACAGAAAATCACAATTTAAGTCACACGGAGTTAGGTGTGCACTCGAAGTTGGTTCCTTGACGGTTGTCAGCCCACTTTGAGGTCTGTGGATATAGAGGGAAAAATTGGATCGGTCCCGGTTAGAGTTCCCGAGTAGCTCAGTGGTAGAGCGTTGGTATGTTAAACCAAAGGTCCCGGGTTCGATACCCGGCCCCAGAACAATTTTTCCCCTCGAAATTATTCAAATCAACTTTACAGGGAGTTATACCTGAAATCTTGATTTGCATAATAAACGTCACTGTTCGTTAACAGAAAACCACAATTTAAGTCACACGGAGTTAGTGTGCACTCGAAGTTGGTTGCTTGACGGTTGTCAGCCCACTTTGAGGTCTGTGGATATAGAGGGAAAAATTGGATCGGTGTCGGTTAGAGTTCCCGAGTAGCTCAGTGGTAGAGCGTTGGTACGTTAAACCAAAGGTCCCGGGTTCGATACCCGGCTCCGGAACAAATTTTCCCTCGAAATTATTCAAACCAACTTTACAGGGAGTTATACCTGAAATCTTGATTTGCATTTTCAGTGCTGTTTGTTTTGCCGCATACTGTACATCATAGTCATAGACTAACAAAATAAATCCGACGAAAGCGAACAACTCTATTAACAACTTTACTAATTTAAGCAGCAACTTCGTTTATTGTATTAGTCCTTACTCCTATAAGGACAATTTAATTTCATACGAACTCAGATTATTTACATGTATAATTGCCGAGTTCGGAGTAAAGTCGTCATGAATAGAAATAAGAAGAACAACAGAACGTACTGTAGCAAACAATTCATTACATTACGAAATCTGATTTTGTTCTAAGAACATACAGAACGTCTCCTTCACCTAAAGAATATAAATGTCCACTATCATCCTAGAACTCAAAGAGTCCACTTCGACCCCAATGGACAGTACCTCTGTTCGTAATAACGTTGTTGAAAACGAAAGTTACTCTTCTACGCCATTCAAATTCACAAGTACTATGCAGACTTCAATTGAGGCACTCAGAAGCAAAGTGATACAAGAGACGTTTAGTAAGTTTTGAAATAAATGACTTTGAAGTTGAAAAAGAATTTAAAAATCTGTTACAGGATTATGTTGCTATAAATTTACAGTTGTATATGTTGGTATCTATATATTTTAACTTCTAAATAGAAATTATCTATTCTAAAACTTTTAGGTATAATTGGGTTCTAAAGTCACTTGTATTATTTTGCCACGGAAAATTTTTGTGGAGAAGTAATATAAGTGCAACGGTTTTCAGTATTTGTGTATTATTTAAA
>JAJSOF020000039.1:27919064-27958087 GCA_025594305.2 Periplaneta americana
TGTTGAGGAGAACCGCACCTGGTGATGAGATGGAACAGTTGCACGTGGGTTTTCATACGCCCATACATGCTGATTGTGGAAATTTGTTATGCCATCTCGTGTGAACTGTGCTTCATCTGTAAATAATATTAAGGCAGGAAAGTTTGGATTTACACCACACTGCTGCAAGAACCAGTGACAGAACCTAACTCGTGCAGGGTAATCTGCTGGTGACAGGGCCTGTACACATTGCAAATGATAAGGATACAATTGATACTCTTTCAACAGTCTCCAGACAGTCGTATGAGGAACATTGACTTGCAACGCTACCCTTCGTGTGCTGATAGAAGGAGTCATGTTCACAGCCTCCAGAATCTCCTCCTGTACTTCTGGAGATGTAAATCTTGGTCGTCCCCTTCCCAAAACAGGAGAGTTAAATTTTCCATACTCGCACAGACGGTAATGGAGACGTACAAATGTCTTCCGATCTGGACATTGTCGCTGTGGGTACCTCACCTGGTACAAACGACGAGCCAGCGCAGCATTGCCGTCCGCCTTACCGTACATGAAGTGTATCTCTGCCAGCTCTTGATTTGAATACATGTCGCACAGTCTAACGCCTACACAACACTGAATGTAACCTTCGCTTCGGAATGAACTGTCAGAGTGCCCTCTTAAAGTCTCCTTTGACGGCAACGACCTGCGGAAAGAAAAACGTTCCGGTGAATTTCAATGTTGTGAAGGCCATAACTCGGAAATAAAGCATTTCCGGATACATGTTGTAATGAACTATTTTGATTGTCTACATGTGGGAAATACATACCTGAAATTATGCCCCGTATTTATGAAACTCCTGTATACTACCGTGTATCGGCAACTTGATTGCATGCTGTGTTTGGTAATTCAACGAAGTCTAATAAGGACATTGTAGGTGAGTGGAAGAGTGAAAAGAGGCGACTGCATTGTGTTAAGTACGAGTGTTTGGATGGCAGTGAGTGGAAAAGCTGTGATCGCCCGTGGATTAAGGTACGTGACCAATGTTTTACGTCATAGCTATAACTTACGTCAGTATGCATGTAGTTTTCCTCCTTCCACCATCTGCTCCACTGATATGCTGAGAAACTTATTCCACATCACCCCTACTCAAATGTTCGCTCGTAACACCGCCCAAGCTATCTAGACCAGCGGTGACCAAAGCGGGTGTCGTGATTACATCGTGTAATCACAGACATTCATACTGGTAAGGGGAGTTTCCTGCACATTGCTCTCTGTATCGCTCATGTACTGAAATTAAGCAGTGTCGGTACCATGCAGCTCTACAAACCCTCTTCTCTAGCAGGAACAGAAAGTTTCGTACAGAGTGAGAAGAGGAATTTATATGCTGTTCTGTCGGAGAAAAATGTAATATGTTGCTTTGCTCAACGGTTCAATTAGCAGTAGTATATAGAAGCGACATTACAGGGCATTACGCTGAATACACAGGCAAAACAGGTATTATTATTATTATTATTATTATTATTATTATTATTATTATTATTGTTATTATTATTATTATTATTATTTATCGGGAAGTGTTACTTACTTACTTACTTACTTACTTACTTACTTACTGGCTTTTAGGGAACCCGGAGGTTCATTGCCCGCCATTGGTCCCTATCCTGAGCAAGATTAATCCAGTCTCTACCATCATCTTTTGTATACTAGAAATTATAAATATCTTTCCCCGGTCTCCAGATGGATGAAAACTGGTGAAGTATATGTAGCGATACATTTCATCTAATTTGCTGATACATTCAGAATTTACATAATTAATTGTAAATTACTTAGGATCGAAAACTCTGATAGAACTGATATTTAACCATTGTGGTGAATTTTCAGTGAAATTCGTAGGGCGCAATTAGTCAAATCCACTCTCCTTTCCTACATGCTTGGTCCCCTGGGATCTTTTAAGATGAGGAAGAGAGTTGACAGCAAGTGTTACCATAATTCTTATATACGTGCGTGAATATATAGGTCTACATCTTCCCTTGAACCTGTGGAGTAACGGTCAGCGCGTCTGGCCGCGAAACCAGGTGGCCCGGGTTCGATTCCCGGTCGGGGCAAGTTACCTGGTTGAGGTTTTTTCCGGGGTTTTCCCTCAACCCAATATGAGCAAAATGCTGGGTAACTTTCGGTGTTGGACCCCGGACTCATTTCACCGGTATTATCACCTTCATCTCATGCAGACGCTAAATAACCTCAGATGTTGATAAAGCGTCGTAAAATAACCTACTAAATAAATCTTTCCTTGAAAGATAGTAGTACATTATGCAACGAGCCTATAATGGTAGTAATTAAGACGCGAGTATGTTTATCAAACGAGCGCAAGCGAGTTTCATAATTTTCATACGAGCGTCTTAATTACCATTATAGTCAAGTTTCATACGACTTTTTATGCTCGACCATATTTCTAACTTGACATTATTCATAAATATTCATGTTATTCTTATCTGACTGAGGAGCGGAATTGACCTTGTGCAATACTTCATAAATTATGAGATGTGATCAGACGCGAAAGTATTGATTTTTTTCCGAGAAACAAATTTCGATATTGACCTTCATATAATTTAGAGAGTAAAATATTGCTAGTTGTCTTTCGATTGCTTATCCGAGAATAATCGATATTTGCGCTTTCATATTGCTACAATGGTATTTCCTGATTGGTGGAACACCTGAACTTTAATGAATAGGTGTACTTTAATGAGGTCCATTAAAGGGCTGCTACCAGTTGTATAATTACTATATTTCGGCATGGTCGAACATAAAATAATTATTAGACTACTCTATACCTCCATTTTATTTTATTTTTTATCTATTGATGACTATTATCAGTTATTTACTAGTTATTGATTTAATAATAATAATAATAATAATAATAATAATAATAGTAATAATAATAATAATAATTATTATTATTATTATTATATTATATTAATAATAATAATGGTAATACTATTAACAATACTGAAAGCAATACTAGTAGCAGCAATAATAATAATAATAATAATAATAATAATAATAATAATAATAATAATAATAATAATAATAATATAGAGAAACTGATTAAATATTACGTGCTAGTGTAGTATTGAAACGAGCAATTAAACTCTAAGGGCTGAAATCAGCCTTAAATCATCGTCATGAAGAGAGAGACGACATAAATAACTGTAAGGAAGCCAGCTAAGGAAGATAGGCACTTGGTCAGTAATTGATTACTTGTAAATAGTTTCTTTAATCTATCACAAAATATTTCAATATTCAGTAATTTCATCACTATACAATTTTGTTATTCTAGATTTAATTTGTAATTCAGTAAATATAAAATATTCTTTGTTTCTCTATGATAAATTATCTAGCTTTAATTATTCAGGTAATCTTTTCGTACTTTGATTTTATTGTAATTGTAAATTTAATACTAATTGTAATATTGTTTGTAATTGTAATTGTAAATTTAATACTTATTGTAATTTTATTGTTGATATTGTAGTTGGAATCTCCTGGTAGAGGGGCAGAGAAGGCCTGACGGCCTTATCTCTACCAGGTTAAATAAATAAATACTACTACTACTATCTGGTGGCGAATGAAATAGCTCGTTCTCTTAAGCCTTCCAACGGAGGAGAGCTTTATAAAAGCGTAAAGATCAAGGTGGCTGAAATAATTTGTCCAATGAAAGTTGTTAATTAATTTTGAAAACCTGCGCATTTCTGGATTAAATATTCAGAAGAGAATTCAGGAAATTTCTGATTGTGTTCACGAGGAATATTAAAAAAAAAGCAAGAAAATGACAGTAGAGACATTACTGATACAGCAAAATTTGCGATTTTTATTAGCGGACTGATGAAGAACTCAATGTTAGTGCTCGAACCACCACTGGTTGTAGTTTTCATGCCAAGTACCTCTCCCCGATCTCTTTACTTCATAGACTAGGCATGTCAAAACCCTGCACATTGTGCACTGGTCTCTGTGCAATGTGCAGTTCCTATTCCCCTACCTGGAGGGAGTGAATCGCCTTGGAGGGGAACGCGACAGGGCTGTACATTACCTGCAGTAGCAGAACAGCTTTGGTTTCAGTGTCACAGATCACTACGGGTGTGCTCATTGAGCTGTATTGTATTGTATTTGTTAACATTCCATGGTATTCATACATGCTTACAGCTAGAGTATGTAACAAGTCAAAAAACTTAATACTATTATAAAATCTTAATTTATAGTCACAGTCTAGATGAAATATATACAGACGAGATTTACAATATAGTCTACTAGTACAACACATAGTTTTAGTATCAATTTCATGAAGTGTTATTGAATGTCATGAATTCACCTACAGCAGGGAGCGTCAAGTGACTACACTCTCGGGCGTACGAACAAACCCTCAAGCCCTGACGTACGGCTGCGGGCAAGGGTAGCTGCTTCCACAGTGGCGGAGCTAAGAACTTGTACTGTATGTGAAGCAAATTTGTGATAAGAATATACATTAATTTCAGCTTTTAATTGAAGTACACTTTCGCTGTTAATTGCACTATACACAAAACACTACTGTACATAATTTGGTACAGTTAACTATATACGAAATAAATTTTTGCATGTTTGCACAATAATGAAACAAAATATAATATACACTTTTATAGAGATTAACATACTACGAAATAAAACTGTTCACTGTTTGTCTTCTTCTCACTGCTATACAATTCAATTGACAAAATAAAACAGCAGTACAAACGTTACTATTCAAATGCAATTCTGTAATATTGTTTTAGTACCAGCCAATCGCAAACATGATTTCAGTGTTCATCACTTAGTTGGCTTCTGTGACGTGACTTTGTAAACTTCATTAAAGAAAACAGTGTTTCGCATACGTAGATTGTTCCGAACATGCACAACGTTCTTGCTGCAAGATTTTGTAGTTTAGGAAACCTTTCTCGTGGAAAACAAGTATAGAAATGGTTAATACTTTTTTCCTTTAGCTCAATATAGCTTTGTAAATCAAGTATTTCTAATTGTGGTTCAGCAGGAATACCCAGGACACTCACGGGAAAAGGTGTTGTAAATATCTGAAATTGTTGTTCAAGTTCTCTCATATCCTGAAATCTACGTTCGAAGTCTTCGCACAATTGTTGCATTATTCTTATATATCTTTCAAGGCTTCTAATAGGTTTCCCATGTACATCCATAAATAAGGCAATTTCATTCCTAAGTGGGAGAAAACGTTCCAGAACTTTTCTTCGACTTAACCACCCTACCTCGGTGTGGAAGAGTAAATCCTCACACACACTGTTAATATAATCAAGTAGTGCCCTGAACTCCATGTGATTAAGTCCTTTAGACCTTATGAAATTAATTGTTCGCACAACAACATCCATTACATTGCTAAGGTTCATGTTTTTAGCACATAAATATTCCTGGTGCAAAATGCAGTGCACCGGTGCCCCCAAGCGACCTCGATAGGCTCCACCACTGATAGACTGCAGTGTACAACTGTACTGCCCGCAGTGGAAGCCGTAAGCAGAACTGTATGCCCTCTCGCGATCTTGAGTCGACCTGGCGGAGCCTGACCTACAGAATAGAAGGCGTGAGAAATTAGGTACTTCTTTAATTTGGCCCTAAATAATTTTATGTTTTGAGTTTCATTTTTTTATATCGATAGGGAGGCTATTAAAAATTTTTACTGCCATATAACGCACTCCTTTTTGATAGCACGATAGACTTGCCGATGGAGTATGAAAGTCATTTTTTGACGTGTATTTATGCTATGAACTGTTGAATTAGTTACAAAGCTTTCACGATTACCTACGAGGAAGACTATTAATGAAAAGATATACTGACAAGCCATGGGCATTATTTGTAGTCTTTTGAAAATAGTCCTACACGACTCCCTAGATTTCGCACCTACTATTATTCTAATTACTCTTTTTTGTAATATAAATATATTGTTACTATCTATGGAATTTCCCCAGAACATTATTCCAAAACTCATTACCGAGTGGAAGTATGCAAAGTATATTGTTTTTAAGGTATTGATATTTGCTATCTTTTGCATAGATGTAATAGCAAAACAAGCTGAATTTAGTTTGGGGTAATTTCTTTAATATGATTTTTCAATTTAACACATTATCGATTTTTAAGCCAAGAAATTTGGTTGTTGTTGTTTCTAATAGGGATCTATTGTTAATTATTGCGCTAGAAATTTGCGAAGTTGAATTTGGACAGGATTTAAATTGAATTATGTTAGTTTTGTTACAATTTAATACTAATTTATTGACTGAGAACCAGTCACATATTTTGAAGAGAATTTCCTCTGTTGAAGATTGGAATGTGTTGGAGTTATTGGCTGTAATTACTATACTTGTGTCATCTGCAAATAATATGGGATGACCTACATCTTTTAAAAGGGGGGCAAGATCATTTATAAACACTAGAAAAAGTAGGGGACCTAATATTGATCCTTGATTGTGATTGTGAATGCGTTATGAAAATAAAGTGAGGAGTCCACGGATATAACGAAGAAGAGAAATCAGGAATCATATAACGTAAATGTTATGATGTTTTCCTCAGCCAACAGTAATTATTTTAAAATTAAAGGCTTTCATCATATCATGTGGATCTAATAGTGATGTGAGATTTTAATCAGATTAGTAAAGTTCTCAAAATATGATATTCGCCAGCTCTTGTTTCTTAATTAGTACTCTCACGGCAAGACAAACGTGACAATGTTGTTGTTTTGGAGTCTGTACTAACACAGCCATCAATGGTTAGACGACTTACAACTTTTATTTGATAAGCTGATAAGTGATGAGAATATTGAGTGAAGAATACATGTGAGGGTCTTGAGGTTGTAAGGAAAGAAAGAAAGCAACTATTTGTAAAGCGAAAACATTTTCTCGAAAAATAATACATAATGGCGAATTTTCCATCTCACGTTACTATATTATCTTAATATACTTACATTAATAAATCTTTAAACCTGACATAAAGAAAATGTCCTCGCTTCACAGCTTGTGAAATACTCTTTTAACTCAATTCAGTAACGCTCCCAACTTGCTGATACTTGCTCAACGTTTTCCAAATAAACTACATATAAATTTAAATTCAAGCTTAATTTATCCAATTTATTAATAATAATGTGAATTTATATTAATATACAGCAAGGAAATGATTCCAGTGTAAAAGCCTCACAATATCCTATTGCATATAATTGGGAGTAAAATATTTTCTTTAACATTTGTACACCAATGACCCCAATAATGCTTGAGGAACAATGAAAGAGTATTACTTTGAAATAATCAGTACCTACTATGTAAAATGAAATACTGTGTTCGTTTTTTGTTGTTTCGAAATTACTGCAATATTTATATTTTCTTCAAAAAATACTGTGTACAAATCGTGTAAATAAATGATTCTTTACAAACGACTGCTTTGTAAATTGTAACTGAGTAAGTCTATTGTTTCTTGTGTTACAATTATTGTCAAAAATAAACAATGACTGCTAAGTATGTTTATAATGTCCAAATATCAATTTAATTGAACACTAGAAGTGCAGAATAGATTCTTGTACATCACTCCCGCTAAGAACTGGAAAGAACAAAACGTGAATGACGCAATCTGCACAGACCGGCGTTCCGCGCACATACACTGCACTTTCAGTGTCTGATTTCTGACATGCCTGTCATAGACTGTCTCTCCCTTGTAATCACTGCCGTTCGAGTTTTGGTCACCGCTGATCTAGACACACCAGTAAATATAATTTTAGTCTGGAAAATATTTAATTATTATTCCCTGTCCTAGAACTCCTCACTGATGCAGTAGCCATAACTTGAACTACAAAAGAGAAATAGATTTTTATTTATTCAACCTGAGATCGCAGCTGAAGATAATCAGAAATATACAAAGCATCTCATCTTGATAACTTCGGGGATCGAACAAAACCAACCTTTGAGAGAAGCTGTAACTACACAATACCGACATCACAATACACCGCATAAATAATACCCAGCTTATGAGTTGTGCCCCTTTAGCTCAGAAGTGATGTAAGCCCTACTAAGAGCGGAGGAAGCTGATAGCATCATCAGTTTTTTTCTGTGCCCAGAACAAATGAACACAACAAACTGAGCGCAGGAAGATTGATATCAGCTCATTTTCCCGTCATGTTTTACGGACGTCACTTATTTAACCTTATCTCTCTTATTCTTCTTCCTGAATGTACTGCCTTGTTCCCCAACCTAAGATTAGATGGCCACTTGAAGACGCGACATAGTTCACAACCTGTGGCGGATGGAATGCCTTTATTTTGTGTACTACAGAGACTGCCAGCAAAGAATACTTTTTTTACTGTTTCTTGTTGGCGTATATTCTTATGTAACTAAGAATTTGCTTACTCCCGTGGTTTGGACGGCTGCCATAAATCGATGTCGGGCCCGAGTTAACGAGAGATGAAGGTGGCGATGTACCGCCAAAACCTGTATGCAACAAACCGTGGCCATGGGGTTCTCCGTCTTATCAATTCTTAATAGGAAATTATTAAAATTATACACATTTAGATTTTAAGTTTGGATTTCATAATAGGAAAGCCAATGTGATTAATAAGGAGCGAATTCCTATGTAATTAAATATTTTTCTTGCGTGTGATAAAACACAATTAACAAAGTTAAAAATTCCGAATGTCAAGTTTCAAGTTTAAAACCCGAATTTTATTTCACATAAAAACACATATTTTCACAAAAAATTTATGTAAATACATATTTTCAGAAAATCTGTTATAAACACATAAATCCTGGAGTTTTTTTACTTAAATAATTTTTTACAAGAACTTTTAAATATTTTAATACTAAATCAATTATATCACTCAAAAATACGTTATCTTTTTAAGAATTCTTGGTTGCTTCGTGTTTCTATGGGCTGTGTGGTGTATCCGTGATCCATTTTTGTAATAGTATCGCCTCAAGTTCTGAGAACTGCTAGGTAGTATATCAGTGTTATTATATGAGAATAAATTAACGTGGACAAGAAGGAGAGATCTTGCAACACATAATTAAGAATGTTTATTGTTGCTTAAGATGATTTCATTCCGCGCTTTGTTTGTGAAACACAGTGGTTAAGAGCTCGGGTATAATAATAATAATAATAATAATAATAATAATAATAATAATAATAATAATAATAATAGTTCTATTTTCCCTGGCCGAGTTAAGGCCATCAGGCCTTTTTTCCACTCAACCAGGATCAAATCACATACAGAAAAATACATACCGGTATACAAATATGAACTTAAAAATAAACATTAATTAATTTAAACAAATCTCTCGCCTCTCGCTCATGCCTATGAAGTGAGGAAATACATCTTGTTGTGATTCCCCGTTATCGGACCATAAGCATAAGCTGGGTAGTGTAGACGCGGTGCCGTCGCTATAGGAAGCTTTTTCCGACATTATCGGTCAGTAGATAGAAACTTTTTTTTTACGTTAAGACGTATGTATATTAGCCTCTTAAGATGCCTAAAATCAAATCGAGTTTAAGATCGCGTCTACAGTAATATGTAGATGAATTTAAAAACATTTTTACTACCGACTGAAAAGTGTTATTTTGCCAACCATTTGGTAAATCAGTAAGAGCAGATCAGAGCTCTCAGGTAACCCAACATTTGTCTGCAAACAAGCACATTGCCGCTGCTTCACGTGTGCATTCACGGCAAAACAATGGATTTAAAAAATGTGTAAAGTTGCTCAAGTATTGGAGGATGTGCCTGGTGAAATTGACGGTGTAGGTTTTTGTGACATTCCTCTCTTTAAATATTCACGTCTGACGTCCTGTGATGTGGAAAGATCGTTTTCACAGTATAAGTCGTTGTTCAGAGATAATTGGCATGCATTTGTGATGGAGAATTTGTAAATGATCTTTGTTGTTCATTGCAATTCTTGGACAACTATTAGCAACTGATACTCAAGTGTGATTGGTGAGTACCTAGTAACATTTTTTTTTCAAGCTAAGTAAGGTATTTTTCTCATATTAAAAAAAAATTATTTTTAGCAAATATTTTCGTACTTTTTAGCACATAAAAATAAATATATTTAAATTTTTAGCACATAAAAATCCGCTCCCTATTGATTAATTTCTTATAGTAAATTAGACCTATACTTCTACGAAGAATGTCTCACGACGTGATGCCAATGAAGAGTAGAAATGTTCATTGTTCATCAATTAATACAAGAGAGATATACATAAACTTGCCAACAATAATACATTTTATGAATAATTATTTGGAATTATAACCTTATCCTAAAACTGTGTTTGACGTTTCAGAGCACTTTACAAGATCTATAATCAAAGTTATGCTATTCAAAACCGGAATTGTTGCATTCCCTATTAATTTTCTTATGCCTACTACTTAAAACACCTGCACTATTATTTCGGCTTACCAAATACAGAACGTTCGCCTACGGGTGAGGCCAGGAAAGCGGCATGTACTGATACGCCGCTTTGTGCGCGCAGTTGTTGAGACACGCTCGACAATCAAGGACATCAAGGTCGACAAGTTATCAGTTGTGAGCCAGATGTTGCAGTATTTAACACGTGCAGTGCAGTTTCTTGACACAGTTGCTTAAATATTCAGCGTTGTGTAAAATTTGTTACCAATGCAAAACGCAAAATTCACGCTTGAACAAAGAGTTTTTAATGTATGATGCATATGTGAAAACAGAGTGATGTAGAGAGGTGCATAAGCAGTTTGAAGTGAGATATTCGGGTGTTCCAATTTAGGGTAGAGAAACTGTTAGACGTCTTGTTAACAAATTAAGGTCGACAGGATCGATAAATTCTACAAGTCCTAAGCGAAAACAAAAAGTATTGACGGAAGAAACAATTGATGAAATCAGTGCATCATTTATACGCTCTCCTAATAAATCTCTAAGACGTGTTTCACAGGAAGTTAGTGTTTCAAAAACATTACTCTTTACTGCTGTTAAACTTTTAAAATTAAAACCCTACAGAGTATAGTATAGAAAGCGGAAGGTTACGGATACACGATTCCCGCAAGCGACACCGCAGGCAGGCCGCTTTCCTGGCCCCACTCTTAAGCGAACGCTTTGTACAAGGCAATACGCTCAAGAATATGGAATCTGTAACTAGATCCGACACTTCTAAGACGGTCATTATTATAGTTCAGAACTTGCTAACTGCTCACCGTGTATTGATAATACTATTTAGCAGCAGTATGTAATTATGAATTCAACAGCTGATAAGGCCTATCTGTTATTCAGGGTCGAAAAACTACGTAGAAGATAATTACTGAACAATTTTGCCTGAAGTTATCATAGATTTATTTATTTGTGTAGATCCATTTATATACTTATTTGTGCACTTATATATTTGTCTATTTATTCAATTTATTCGTCTTCTCGCCCGCCAGCTCGTTCATTTATTTTAGATATTTATTTCCTTATTTACTCATTCACTTCTTTATTTACTTAAATATTTACTTATCTAATTACATATTAATTAAATTAGTTAAATAATTTTTGCATCTATCTTCATCCGAAACTGCCCACAGCTGTCATTTAGCGTCAGTAGTGTATTATCCCTTAGTATCATCTCCTCTTCTGCTAACACCACCATATCATCACCAAATCTTACACAATTTATTCTTCCTCCTACTATCACTACTCCCATGTTCTGAAAACAGTTTTTTACTAACTCCTCCAAATAGATGTTAAACAGAGTAGGTGATAAAGCTCACCCCCTGTCGTACTCCTCTCCCTATTTCACTTCCTTCAGATATTTCTTCTATTCTGACTTTGACTCGTTTCATATAAATGTCAAAAGCAGCCTTCTCTCTTTCCAATCCACATCAATTTTCTTTACTGTCTCCATCAGTTTATTCCAATCCACGATGTCAAAAGAATTTACTACCAAGGAGAGGACACGCTCTGCATATCACCGAATTAAATAAGATTGTGCGAGATGGAAGCACAAGACGTACTGTTTAAAGTTATGCCTGGTATGGGTGACCAATGACCCCTCGTTTTGGAAATACTGGCTATTGTTTATGACATACTTCCGTTAGGTGCCTAATAGGGAAGCATTAGACTGTTTAAGGGCGTAACTCATCTGGTTGGATGCTGAGTTGTCATCCAGATAACCCGAGTTCGAATCCTAATGCCTTCTCATTTTTTAAAGATTATTATTATTATTATTATTATTATTATTATTATTATTATTAACCAAAAGTACAATTTGGCCCAAGAGTGCAACGTCAAGTAGAAGAACTCACTTCTAAATTCGTAAATATATGTATAACGCGTTCTTCATCAGGAAAGCTGACATCTCAACTCCATAAGCAATACCTGGAGAAAGTAATAAAGACATATGTGAAAGAGCAGCCATTTCTTCTAATTCTGGATTCGTTGGGAATGCAGGTGAATCCTTCTTTGTATGACGAAATATAAACAAATGAAGAAAATGAAGTAACGTGCAACCTTAAAGTGATTTCATCCAAATGTACTGGATTATGCCAGTCCTGTGAAGTTTATTTTTTTAGACAGGTGAAGATTTTTATCAAATATTTGCAAAATCGCTCTTTACTTTTACAAATTGGATGACAAATTACTTCAAGGGAGGATGCCCTCAAAATTCACTCCTTAATTCACTTTCAGCCATGCCTTGTTGAAATATGCGTGGTATGCATCAAATTAATAAACGAACGAGAAGTGTTTGGGAATGTGAAGGATGTCTGTCTAGCAGCAGAAGTGCGGAGAAATGTGTGTGACTGTGGACAACCTTCTTTCATTTGCTGTGCATGGTGCAGGAAATATGTATGTTTTGTGTGTTTTTATGACATTTATCACAATGAATCATGCACAAAATGAAATGGAACTACAGAAACAGAACAGACACCAGTGACACGTCTTACCTGCCTATATGAGCACTATTTCATTGTTTATCCTCTACAATACAATGCTAATTAATTAGTAATTTGTTTAAAACATGATGAAGCGATCACTACATGAGAATTATGATATATGTAAATAGATTACTGTGATCACACAATTAATCATTATTAAAAGAAAAAAATATAGGACCAGTTACGATTCGAACTCATTTTGCCTAGATAACAACTCAGCATCCAACAACATGAGCTACGCTATCACACAGTCCAATGCTTGCCTATTAGGCACCTGACGGAAGTATGTCGCAAACAATAGCCAATATTTTCAAATCAAGGGATAATTGACCACCCATACCAGGTATGACTTCAAACAGCACGCCTTGTACTTTCATCTCACACAATCTTATTTAATTCGGTGATATACAGAGCGTGTCCACTCCTTATAAGTCCTCAAATACTACTATACTTTCCTTTATTCTTCTCAAGATATCTTTCACCAAATGTTCGCAGCAGTCTAGTTGCAACTCTCGTATATTTTCCCTTCCAGAAGCCAAACTGCTCTTCTTCCAGGTGTCCTTCCATCATAAAATATAAACACCGGTTAGGTATACTTATTGTAATTTCTATATTTAATTTGATTATGTATTGAATCCTCCCCTTAGCACGATGTAGCCTATAAGGGTCGCCTATCCATATAGCACATCTCGCAGTTCATCTCGCCTCTGCAGAACACAGTGAACCAGTTCAACTCGCCACGTTTCACGCAGTTTAATATGGTGGGAAAAATTCAGTCAGCCAGTTCCATTTAGAGAACACGAATTAATAAACATTAATATATGGGTAGTAAGAAACACGAGACTTGGCGAATTGTATCACTTCTGCCAGCACTTAAAGACATTTATATATTTTCATTTCGTACCATATTCTGGTCACGATGCATAATCATATACTTTGTCTTTTCGGGATTTACTTCCAAACCTATCGCTTTATTTGCTTCAAGTAAATTTCCGTATTTTCCCTAATCGTTTGTGGATTTTCTTCTAACATATTCACATCATCCGCATAGACATGAATCTGGTGTAATCCATTTAATTCCAAAGCCTCTGTGTTATCCTGAACTTTCCTAATGCATATTCTAGAGCCAAGTTAGAAAAATAAAAGTGATAGTGCAACTCATTGCTTTAGCCCTCAGTGAATTGAATAAGCATCAGATAGAAACTGGCCTATACTGACTCTGTTGTAAGCTTCACTAAGACAAATTTTAATTAATCGAACTAGTTTATTGGGAATACCAAATGCAATAAGAATATTATATAAAATTTCTCTCTTAACGAGTCATACGCCTTTTTGAAATGTATGAATAACTGATGTACTGTACCCTTATACTCCCATTTTTCCTCCAATATCTGTCGAATCCAAAAATTCTGATGAATAGTCTATCTATTACGCCTAAAACCGCATTGATGATCCCCAATAATTTAATCTCCATATGGAGTTATTCTTCTTATTGCTTACCACTTACTTACTTACTGGCTTTTAAGGAACCCGGAGGTTCATTGCCGTCCTCACATAAGCCCGCCATTGGTCCCTATCCTGAGCAAGATTAATCGATTCTCTACCATCATATCCCACCTCCCTCAAATCCGTTTTAATATTATCCTCCCATCTACGTCTCGGCCTCCCCTAAGGTCTTTTTCCCTCAGGTCTCCCAACTAACACTCTATATGCATTTCTGGATTCGCCCATACGTGCTACATGCCCTGCCCATCTCAAACGCCTGGATTTAATGTTCCTGATTATGTCAGGTGAAGAATACAATGCATGCAGCTCTGTGTTGTGTAACTTTATCCATTCTCCTGTAACTTCATCCCTCTTAGTCCCAAATATTATCCTAAGAACCTTAGTCTCAAACACCCTTAATCTCTGTTCCTCTCTGGAAGTGAGAGTCCAAGTTTCACAGCCATACAGAACAACCGTCAATATAACTGTTTTATAAATTCTAACTTTCAGATTTTTTGACAGCAGACTAGATGACAAAAGCTTCTCAACCGAATAATAACACGCATTTCCCATATTTATTCTGCGTTTAATTTCCTCCCGACTGTCATTTATATTTGTTACTGTTGCTTCAAGATATTTGAATTTTTCCACCTCTTCGAAGGATAAATCTCCAATTTTTATAGTTACATTTGGTACAATATTCTCGTCACGAGACACAATCATATTCTTTTTCTTTTCGGGATTTACTTCCAACCCTTTCGTTTTACTTGCATCAAGTAGAATTTCCGCGTTTTCCCTAATCGTTTTTGTATTACCTCCTAACATATTCACGTCATCCCCATAGACAAGAAGCTGATGTAACCCATTAAATTCCAAACCCTGCCTGTTATCCTGAACTTTCCTAGTGGCATGTTCTAGAGCCAAGTTAAAAATAAAAGGTGATAGTAGATCTCCTTGCTTTATCCCGCAGTGAATTGAATAAGCATCAGATAGAAACTGGCCTATACGGACTCTGCTGTAAGCTTCACTAAGACAAATTTTAATTAATCGAACTAGTTTATTGGTAATACCAAATTCAATAAGAATATTATATAAAACTTCTCTCTTAACGAGTCATACGCCTTTTTGAAATCCATGAATAACTGATGTACTGTATCCTTATACTCCCAAAATTGCTTACCACTAGGCATCGAATTTTATCAGATTCCATTTTGAGAAGTTTTGGCACAAGAATATTAAATTACGAGATCTCATTGCTATAAACAATTTAAAAATTATATCCTTTCTATAAATTTAAGTAAGTAGATACAGCTCTAATGTGCAACATATTTAAATGTGTTATCACATATAAGAAATTTCACAAGTTCCATAATAAAATGTATTTACTTCTCTTATTTCAAGCTCATTATAATTATTGCTTTTTCTCTCACAGATGTGTTCCTAAAAATGGCATACGAGTACTAAAAACCTTGTGTTATAATGTTAAGTTTAAAAAAAAATGTTTCTTATTCTTGGTCGCGTTGGGTTCAGCAATTACATGTAACATCGTTGTTCTCAGGGTGTAATTATTTAATAAAAAATGCTTTTCGTACTAAAATTTTTTTTCCAAATATCGACCCTCCCAAATACTAACAATGTAATACAATTTTTTTTATGGTTTTGAGCTATGCTAGTTAATACAGTCTTAAATTGTTTCTTTTTCTTCCAGTACTATCATTGTAGCTCTAAACTTTCCCAGTCGTATGTAAAATCTTATTGTTACTATCTGTGTACACTGATTTACATGATCATTTTAAAACTTCATTTGCTTCTCCTGAAAAATGGAAGAAAGTGAGTTACAATGTTAAAACTTGTGAGGGTCGATATGTTTCCATTTTAGTGGTTTAGTGAGTTGTTATCATTGTTGGTAGACTATTACGAAATCAATCGATCTGAGTAAGCTGCGGACAATAGGGACACTCAGTCAGTCCTGAATGCCGGAGCTAAATTGATAAAATAGCATCAAGCAGTGAATAACATACAAGAATGAGATTCTAAGGATTTTAACAAACATCCCATAGTAACGAGGTCGGCACAACAAGCCTCAGACTGCGGTGCAAGATTTTGGGTCCTCCTAAAAAAAACTGCAGTCCCTATTACTCGATAAAACTATAGCTATCTTTTGTCTTATGAAGAGCGAAATTACCAAGTAAGTACTACATCAGCCTATCTGTAATCGTTTTACCTATGAATTTTTATGAAGGTGATACATGTGACAGCTTATTTTGATGATATTGTTCTTTGTTTATTCTATAATAATTTTAAATGTTTGTAGTAATTCTACTCGAGCATATTTATTTAAGTGTTTATAAGTATGCGCCAAAAGCAAACAGTACTGAAATTCTCGCATGAATACTGCGCATGTACATATCGTATCCATGATGAAGTTTGTTTATCTGAACTCATTCCAGAATTGTGTACTGTGGTTCAGTGTTAGCTATGATAAACTAGAATGCCACATTCTTGTCTAATATATGGTTTAATGATGAATGTCACATTCATCTCGATGGTTACATTAATAAACAGGTAACTCGCTTGCTTCCTTGGTTTTGAACGGCCAGATGTAATTGTTCAGACACTGCTTCATTTTGAATATACAGAGTGTTAAAAAAAAATCTATCCAATATTTTAGGAGGTGCTAGTATGCATCAAAACAAGAAAATAATGTCTAATACACATGGGTTCTAAAACAAATACTTTCTGAGATCTGAACACTTGTTCATAGGAGGTGCTCAATGTGACGTCAATTCATGGCAATGCATTTCTCTGCCCTACAATACAGCAGACTACAGATAATCATACTGTTGTTGACACACCTAGCATGGCATAATGATACGTCGGAAGGAATACTGAAAACAAAAGTCTGGTTGCGGATATGAGCAAGATTCAGCAGAGATGGTGTTGTGAATTTTCGTAATCAGCATGTGTAGGCTGATGAAAATCCCCATGGAGTTGAAGAAACAGGGCATCACCACCGATTCTCCATCGATATATGGGCAGGCGTTCTTGGTGATAGATTAATAGGGTCATAGTACTACCACAGGGGTCGTTATCAGGACTTTCTTATTAACGTATTTAAACAAATTTGAAAGAGTGCGTGATTCCTTACGCTGAAGGGCAGAGGGATGCATTGACATGAATGGACGTCACATTGAGCACCTCCTACGAACAAGTGTTCAGATCTCAGAGAGTGTGTATTGTAGGGTCCATGCTTTTTTAGACATTATTTTCTGTTTTGATGCGTACTAACACCACCTAAGATATCGGATACTTTTTAACACTCTGTAGTGTACCATACCTGCAAGAGATGTACTTGGCCCGTACTTTGTTAAGACGATGATGGACATCCTCCGACTCTTAACCACGATCGGTGTAGGAACCTAATTATTACACCATTTCTGAGGGATCTTCGAAGATTTTGTCGTGCACAAAACATCGCACATCATACTCAATGGTTCCAGCAAGATCGAGCCACCTGCCACTCTGCCAGAAACTCATTCAATTATCTCCGAGAAAATTTTCGTGATCGCATAATGTTCCATGCAACAGATTTTCCGTTTCCATCGCATTCACCTGACCCTCACAACTCGATGAGTATTTATGGGGTATAATCAAGGAATCAATTTTTCGACAGAACCAGCCGACAACAATAATTGTGAAGTTGCGATGAAAAGTCGTGTATAATTTCGAGGGAAAAATTGTTCCGGAGCCGGGTAACGAACCCGGGACCTTTGGTTTAACGTACCAACGCTCTACCACTGAGCTACTCGGGAACTCTAACCGACACCGATCCAATTTTTCCCTCTATATCCACAGACCTCAAAGTGGGCTGACAACCGTCAAGCAACCAACTTCGAGTGCACACTACTCCGTGTGACTTAAATTGTGGTTTTCTGTTAACAGTGACGTTTATTATGCAAATCAAGATTTCAGGTATAACTCCCTGTCAAGTTGATTTGAATAATTTCGAGGGAAAAATTGGATCGGTGTCGGTTAGAGTTCCCGAGTAGCTCAGTGGTAGAGCGTTGGTACGTTAAACCAAAGGTCCCGGGTTCGATACCCGGCCCCAGAACAATTTTTCCCCTCGAAATTATTCAAATCAACTTTACAGGGAGTTATACCTGAAATCTTGATTTGCATAATAAACGTCACTGTTCGTTAACAGAAAACCACAATTTAAGTCACACGGAGTTAGTGTGCACTCGAAGTTGGTTGCTTGACGGTTGTCAGCCCTCTTTGAGGTCTGTGGATATAGAGGGAAAAATTGGATCGGTGTCGGTTAGAGTTCCCGAGTAGCTCAGTGGTAGAGCGTTGGTACGTTAAACCAAAGGTCCCGGGTTCGATACCCGGCCCCAGAACAATTTTTCCCCTCGAAATTATTCAAATCAACTTTACAGGGAGTTATACCTGAAATCTTGATTTTCATAATAAACGTCACTGTTCGTTAACAGAAAACCACAATTTAAGTCACACGGAGTTAGTGTGCACTCGAAGTTGGTTGCTTGACGGTTGTCAGCCCACTTTGAGGTTTGTGGATATAGAGGGAAAAATTGGATCGGTCCCGGTTAGAGTTCCCGAGTAGCTCAGTGGTAGAGAGTTGGTACGTTAAACCAAAGGTCCCGGGTTCGATACCCGGCTCCGGAACAATTTTTCCCCTCGAAATTATTCAAATCAACTTTACAGGGAGTTATACCTGAAATCTTGATTTGCATAATAAACGTCACTGTTCGTTAACAGAAAACCACAATTAAGTCACACGGAGTTAGTGTGCACTGGAAGTTGGTTGCTTGACGGTTGTCAGCCCACTTTGAGGTCTGTGGATATAGAGGGAGAAATTGGATCGGTCCCGGTTAGAGTTCCCGAGTAGCTCAGTGGTAGAGCGTTGGTACGTTAAACCAAAGGTCCCGGGTTCGATACCCGGCCCCAGAACAATTTTTCCCCTCGAAATTATTCAAATCAACTTTACAGGGAGTTATACCTGAAATCTTGATTTTCATAATAAACGTCACTGTTCGTTAACAGAAAACCACAATTTAAGTCACACGGAGTTAGTGTGCACTCGAAGTTGGTTGCTTGACGGTTGTCAGCCCACTTTGAGGTTTGTGGATATAGAGGGAAAAATTGGATCGGTCCCGGTTAGAGTTCCCGAGTAGCTCAGTGGTAGAGAGTTGGTACGTTAAACCAAAGGTCCCGGGTTCGATACCCGGCTCCGGAACAATTTTTCCCCTCGAAATTATTCAAATCAACTTTACAGGGAGTTATACCTGAAATCTTGATTTGCATAATAAACGTCACTGTTCGTTAACAGAAAACCACAATTTAAGTCACACGGAGTTAGTGTGCACTCGAAGTTGGTTGTTTGACGGTTGTCAGCCCACTTTGAGGTCTGTGGATATAGAGGGAAAAATTGGATCGGTGTCGGTTAGAGTTCCCGAGTAGCTCAGTGGTAGAGCGTTGGTACGTTAAACCAAAGGTCCCGGGTTCGATACCCGGCCCCAGAACAATTTTTCCCCTCGAAATTATTCAAATCAACTTTACAGGGAGTTATACCTGAAATCTTGATTTGCATAATAAACGTCACTGTTCGTTAACAGAAAATCACAATTTAAGTCACACGGAGTTAGTGTGCACTCGAAGTTGGTTGCTTGACGGTTGTCAGCCCACTTTGAGGTCTGTGGATATAGAGGGAAAAATTGGATCGGTCCCGGTTAGAGTTCCCGAGTAGCTCAGTGGTAGAGAGTTGGTACGTTAAACCAAAAGTCCCGGGTTCGATACCCGGCCCCAGAACAATTTTTCCCCTCGAAATTATTCAAATCAACTTTACAGGGAGTTATACCTGAAATCTTGATTTGCATTTTCAGTGCTGTTTGTTTTGCCGCATACTGTACATCATAGTCATAGACTAACGAAATAAATCCGACGAAAGGTAACAACTCTATTAACAACTTTACTAATTTAAGCAGCAACTTCGTTTATTGTATTAGTCCTTACTCCTATAAGGACAATTTAATTTCATACGAACTCAGATTATTTACATGCATAATTGCCGAGTTCGGAGTAAAGTCGTCATGAATAGAAATATGAGCAACAACAGAACGTACTGTAGCAAACAATTCATTACATTACGAAATCTGATTTTGTTCTAAGAATATACAGAACGTCTTCTTCACCTAAAGAATATAAATGTCGATTATCATCCTAAAACTCAAAGAGTCCACTTCGACCCCAATGGACAGTACCTCTGTCCGTAATAACGTTGTTGAAAACGACAGTTACTCTTCTACGCCATTCAAATTCACAAGTACTATGCAGACTTCAATTGAGGCACTCAGAAGCAAAGTGATACAAGAGACGTTTAGTAAGTTTTGAAATAAATGACTTTGAAGTTGAAAAAGAATTTAAAAATCTGTTACAGGATTATGTTGCTATAAATTTACAGTTGTATATGTTGGTATCTATATATTTTACCTTCTAAATATAAATTATTTATTCTAAAACATTTAGGTAAAATTGGGTTCTAAAGTCACTTGTATTATTTTGCCAAGGAAATATTTTTGTGGAGAAGTAATATAAGTGCAACGGTATTCAGTATTTGTGTATTATTTAAAACAAGAACAAGAACACTATTTACAACATTGAAAGATTCCTGTCTTAACAGCATTTGAGCTTTCTTATTATCATCATATAACACAAAATGTGTCTGTATAACCGAAAGAATAGGGTTAAGAAAAGTTTTAATTTTTATTGAAATTTAGCCTTAGTCACTGTCCATTACGTCACTAGCCTCATCTGAAGAAGTCACATTTCTCTCTGCTGCGACATCTGTGTTTCTGTCATGAAGTGCACCTGTAGGCCTCCTACCGCGAGTATTGTATGTATGTATTTATTTACACTGCAAGTGGGCAAGCACCCGGTGGCAGTGGTATATACAATATTAACAATACACAGTTAAAATGATAAGCAATACACAATAAAATTTACAATACATAATAAAATTTACAACACATACACAATTTTATACACAATACAATAAGAATACACAATACAATTTAACACAATAATAATAAAACATAAAATAAAACACCTAATTTTACAACACAACCTACATGATTATGTATAGGTCCTACATAATTTTCAATAGTCTTTCACTTTACTCTCATCTCATTCCCTGTAGTGGCACTATGACGCATTTCACTGACACTTTAGCACACATTTCACTGACACTCTGTAACACATTTCACTGACACTATAGAACACATTTCATTGACGCTATAATTTATCACTGATCGGAACTGTTCACTGCACTGTAAAACCATAACTTCACTGACTCACCTCGCTTCACTGATACAACAGTTCAAATAAGTCAAATAATTGCATTCTTATGCATACTGTACTTATAAACAGAACTACATTTAAACTAAACATTTCTAGTCTAAGGCCCTCTTACACGCTATTTTTAAGTAATTTACAATTCAAACCAAGGAAGTAAACTCGTCAGGCTAGATAAATACATGCCACCTTAAAAAATTAAATGTTGAATGTCACCTTAATTTTAATTTTCACTTTATACACAACTCTTTAAATTATTCTTGAATCTCCTTAAGGAAGGACAGCCCTCAAAGACCGCTGCAGGTAGGTCATTCCAATCATTTATAGTTCTATTTAAAAATGAGAATTTAAATACATCCGTTTTCTGTTTCCTACATTTGATTTTAAAATCATGATCGTTCCTACCATAGTACGTTGGCTTTTCTAACCGAGCCGTTATGTCTACCCATGCTTTCTGACCTAGATGTGCTCTATACAATGATGTTATTCTAGTTTTCCTACGTCTGTTTTCCAAAGTTTCCCATTTAAGTTCTTTTATCGTATCGTTCCCATCTTCTCTTTTACCTTTAACAAATTTAGCTGCCCTATACTGGATTCTTTCTAAGGAATTTATCTGATATATTCTATAGGGATCCCAACATGTAGTTCCGTATTCCATTAACGGTCGCACTAATGTTAGATATGCTATTTCCCTCGATTTGGGGCTAGCCTTTCTCAAGATTCTCATAATAAAGTGAAGTGCCCTCCATGCTTTGCCTGTAACATTATCAACATGCTCTCCCCAAGAAAGTTTGGAGTTTAAATACACTCCTAGGTATTTACAACATTGTTCTTGCGGAATTACAACACCACTGAATTCGTAATTAAGAGTAGTTTCCTCTCGGGTTTTACAAAATGTTATAGATTTACTTTTAGAACCATTTATTTTCATCCTATGCTTTAACGCCCAGTTGTAAATTTTATTCAAGTCTGTTTGAATAGCATCTACATCTGAATTATTTCTAATCTTCCTATAGATAATGCAGTCGTCTGCAAATAGCCTCACATTTGATGTAATATCCTGGCATAGGTCATTTACGTATATTATAAAGAGTAATGGACCCAGAACGCTGCCCTGTGGCACCCTGAACTTATATTTCCAATTTCCGATATTTCATGACCTACTCTAACTCTCTGGGTTCTACCTTTTAAGAATTCTTGGATCCATAGCACCACTCTTTTATCTATTCCTAGCCTACTTAACTTATCTATTAATATGTCATGTGGCACCAAATCAAATGCTTTCGAAAAGTCAATCACAACTGCATCGATTCTTCCGCCTCTATCTACCTCTTCAGCTAGATCCTGAACCAGCGACGTAATTTGACTATCACATGAGAAGCCTTCCCTAAAACCATGCTGGCGGTTGTAAAACCAGTCTTTCGCATTTAGAACATGACGAATATAATCCGATATCAAATGCTCCATGACTTTACATACGACAGATGTAAGGCTAATCGGTCTGTAGTTTCCGACATCTAATTTATTTCCACCTTTATGTATGGGTACCACTATAGCTGATTTCCAGTCACATGGAATAGCTGCATTGTTTATGGAAACATGAAATATACGCATTAAGTATGGAATTATGGCCTCGGAACCTAATTTAAGAATCTCTGTAGCAATACTATCTGGTCCTCGAGACTTCCGATTTTTTAATTTCGTTATTCTCTCTCTAACCCCTTTGGAAGTTATTTTGAAAGTCGAATTTGGTTCACATTCACGGTCTGTGACACAACCACTCCTATCAGCGGGATTATTATTATTATTATTATTATTATTATTATTATTATTATTATTATTATTGAAAACCGAAATGAAATAGGAATTTAATAAGTCGGCCTTTTCTTTGTCATCAGTTATACTTTCTCCGTTCTGATTTCGTAAAAGCACTACTCCTTCATTTTTCCCTTTTCTCCTGCGTACATAATTATAAAACTGTCTCCAATTGTTACTTTCATCTTCTTTTAAAATAGTTTTTAGAAAATTTTCCTGAGCTAACCTTTTTTCACACTCAAGTTTCTTAATTAATTCAACATATTTTTCCCAATGCTCATGGCTCCGTTTACGTTTGCTAAATGCGCGCCTTGTCTTTTTCTTTAAGTAGCGAATATAATTAGTGTAATATTCTGGGTCCGGATTTTTCTTAATTATTTTAGAAGGTACACATTTTACTAATGCCTCGAAAATTATACACTTAAATTTATGCCATACATTTTCCATATTTCCTTCAGTCCTTAGAAAGTCATCATGCTTTTGTCGTAGAAACGTTTGTAATTCATGGACATCGGTTTTGTTAAAATTCCAGACAGACACTGGACTTGACCTCGGATTTACTGTGTTTTCCCATAAGATTTCTAATAAGACGCTATTGTGATCACTTATTTTATGAAGACTTTCAGAGTTGACAAAGAGAGAGACAGGTCTTAGTAGGTAAACATCTAAGAGGGCATTGTCACGCGTCGGACCATTTACTACCTGCGTGAAATCTTTACGCCAGATCAATTCATTAACAAGGGTCTGTGCATCTGAATTTGTACCTGAAATCCCGTTCCAGTTAATTTTCGGGAGGTTTAGATCCCCAGCAATTACTACGTTTCGGTCTTCTGATACTGTATTAAGATATTCATTTAGTTTGTGCAAAGTTAAATTGTTTAATTCACTGGGTGGTCTGTAACATGCTATTACATCTAAGGTTTCCAGCCCATTTCTTATCTGAACATTCAATATTTCAACTTCCTCATGTATCCACAGAAGATTGCTACTTATTTCTATCTTAGTACAAACGAAAACTCCCCTCCCTTTTCACTTCTATCCTTTCTGAAGACTCTATAATCCGATCTAAAAATTTCCGAGTCATGTATGTCTTCCTAAGCCATGATTCCGTCCCAATTATTACATCTGGATTATAAACATCGACCAAGTTCCAAAACGGAATAAGTTTATTTCTAATACTTCGGCAATTAACCTGCAGTAGTCTTAGTAGGCCTGTCCTTACTTGAACATTCTGAATCCCCGTGGCACCTCGCCGTCACTGCAGGTCTACGCCGCCCGCGGATAGGTCTTCGACCGCACCCCCGCTGACCGCCGGTAGTCCCACGCCCCCGCCGTCGGCTGATGGTCCTTCGGTGCCGCTGCCAGCTGATGGATCCTCGATCCCGCCGCGCCATGTTGTAGTAACTACCCGCGCGAAGAGGGATCCCATGTCTGCAGCTCCTCCGATTTAGGTGGATTCCGTCTCTTCCGAAGCATCTGTCGTCTATCCAGGAATTTGGATCGACGAAACGCGCACCAAGACACTCCGCTACCCACTCGAAAGCTTTATTCACACGACCCACTTTTCTCCAGTTCACATCCCTCCGTCTGACGATTCCACTGATGACAATCCCAGCTGCCGGATATTTCTTCTTCGTTTCCATCACCAAGTCATATACATCTGCCATGATATAATCAACACCTCTTCGCAAATCGTTTGTTCCTACGTGAAGGACGATGTTTTTCGGGTCCCCTCGTTCCTGATTTTCGATCACGCTTTTCATTTCATTCACTCTAATCCCAGGGTAACACTCTGTCGCCAGCTCCGGTTGTAGATTCCCTACGTGTCGAATGATGGAGTCTCCGATGATAACACTTGCCGCACCATGCTTCTTCTTCTCCTCCCTCTCTTCGCCATTTTCCTTTTCCCGTCGCAACAACTTATTTTCGTCCTCCAGAAACTTGATCCGTTGCTCCGCCGTCTCTAGATTCTCCCGTAGCTTCTTCACCTCGTTCCGTAGACCGATGAGCTCCCTGTTGCCTGCCTCGTTCCCGCAGTCCTTGCACAGCCACGTTTCTTCTACTATCTGTTCCCTCTTGATCTTCTGACAAGTCAGATGGAACCACTTCTCGCACTGGTTGCACAGCACGCCTACTCTTAGGTTCTTTCTACAGCTGCCACACTTGACACTGAACACTCCGTTGTCGCTTGCAGGTCCTGGATTCAGTTCGATACCACCAATAATTAGTAGCATCGCGATCACTATGTGAAAGAAGAGACACTCAGCCAGACCTGCCAAAGCTGTCCCTTTCACGCTCCGCTGCATCCTTGACCTGGCCGCCCAGCCGCCTATCCTTGCCCGGTACAGCTCCAACTCACAGCCCATTGCTCAAACCTTTTCTCCGCTGCGAAAAATACGTCCTTCCTCTCCACCGGCCTGAAGAAGACTGAACTTCCTCTTTCATGCCCTCTTCCACGTCCACATCCTACAGTCGTTATTACAGGTCCATCCTCATGCTTCAGGTCATCAAAGAAAGAGTGGTGTGTGGATGGGATGAATTTCTTTAGCTATTGCAAGTTGCTCCACTTAGCAAAAGTTACCCTTATTGGATCATGTATAGTTGGTCCAGCTCAATGTGTGCAGACCTTCCACGAAGATGTTTCGAAAAGTCAGCGCTGTAACATATTACCTCTCTCCATTATGGCAAATGAATTAGTCATAAACAGAAGAAACGCAACAACACTATGTAAACAACGCACTTGTTTTAGTTTGCCCCTCAGTCAAAACTCTGTATGCATTGTAATACAAGAGTAAGCCCAACATGGAGGAGCACTGATTGCAACTGCACTTATATTACTTTTTCTCTGAACAGAAGTGACACTAAAGATTTAGAATATACACTTATCTCACTTTTTAAAAAATTGTCACTTTTATCACTTTGCTTCTGAATGCCTCAATTGTTTTCTCATTATTATTGTCGTTTTGGCACTGATCTTGTTATGCAAGTTTAACTTTTCGTCAACAAATTTGAGTTTTCTCCAGACAAATTATATTATGACTAGAGATGAAACAATTGTTTCGTAAACACGATACCAGCGTATATGTGACTCGAATATTGACGTCAGAGGAAGGGGGTTAGAATTGTTTTCTGTACTTTCTGGTTACAGCAACAGTGCTGAACTCTGGTGCTACGTGTCCAGTGCGGTGGTAAGTGAGAGAGTCGATTTCTAACCTGTAGTGCAGTGTCATTAAGATGGAACACGCAAAATCTCTCAGTTCCAAGAACTCGAGGACCATCTTACATTTGTTGCAAATAATTTACAGATTTTATCGAATAGTATTTCTCAACTGTAATGAACAAATATTCCACTGTCAGATGCCCTAAAACTTATAGATGAGGTGTCTGTAAAATGAAGAGAAGAGTTTTAGAACCAGTTTCAGAAAAATTGCAGCGTAAATTAAAAACTGTCTTTGAGAAAAATTCTGGTTATTCTGAAATTTGTGATACCGGTATAAGAAATGTTTTACAAGGTTGCAAAGAAAGGGCATTGCATGATTGAATAATGATGTGCAGTATTTTATATTTTACCAATTTCTTCTTGTGACGTCGAGAGAAGTTTTTCAAGATATAAATATTGTTTCGAGAAAAGAAAAAAATATTCACTTTTGACACCTTTAAAAATATCTAATTTTACATTGAAACTCATCTGATGATAAGGATGAAGTCACCACCTAACACGTGAGTACTCATTGTCATTACTTTATATATTAAGTTATTCTAATATATGTAGCCTTTAGTTGAATTATACACTCCATAGAGGACTACCAAGAGTAACAACTTTACATTGGTTGAATTTCACTCCAAATGTTCCGAACATGTAGTGCGCAACGTTTATATTCCACCAAAGTATACTCTGTATGTACTGTATATCTGAAACCTGCTCTTGTTTACATCTGACCGCTGTGCAGAGTTCAGAGACATCCACAATGTATGGTTGAAGCATTGGCAATCTCGTGTCCATGGAAGGAGAGGTTTCATCACCAATTATGATTCAACACTGTTGCCATTTCTGATATATTGTGCTAACTACGAGCTAGGTGTATTTTGAATCATACCGGTTGACTATGCTGATGCAAGCTGTTTAACTACGATTCAATAATTTTATTACGCACAATATATTTAACTTTATTTCAATCGGGAATTGTGTATGGAATTATAGGATGGGGTAGCTCATTTAAATCCAATTTTAATCCACTTTATTTATTACAGAAGAAAATAATTAAAATATGTCTTCATAAACCTATTGATTTTCCATCTCAAAAATTGTTTTTAGACTTTAATGTACTTAACATAAGACAAATTTATTATATTGTATTAATAAAATCCATAGATAAAAATCGAAATAATTTTGAAGTGTATTCTCACAGTTATGAAACCAAAGGTATGATTCTTTAAGATTGTTTGAACCAAACTGCAACACTGTTACAGTATTTAATCATAGTAGTAATTTAGGCCCAAGAATATATAACAAGTTTATATTTAAATATCCTATTCTTGTCAATACTAATAGTTCTAGTATTAGATTAAAAGAGTTATGTATGGATTTTATAAAAATTGAACAATTGTAAATTTAAATTGATATATTATAATTGCATAGTAGACATAAGACACATTGTATTGCATACTTATTAATTTCAATTCAGGAATCCGCCCCTGAGCACAAGTTCTACTCTTTCAGGGGCGAGCTAAAATTTTTCTGTATATATTTTATGTTACAATTATTAGGAAAATAAAATAAATAAATAAATAAATAAATAAATAAATAAATAAATAAATATGCTTCCTGGACGGACTCCTCCGCAAGAAGTCACTACGGTCCGTCCCAGTAATCTGTAGAGTAGAAATACGAAACAAGTCCTCTGCGCAAGTGGTATGTGGGAGGGCTAGGGCCAATGATCGTTCTGGGGGGAGGTGTTGGTTGAACGAAGCTAGTAGTCGCTTCCAGAGATTGGAACATTTATATCCTAACTCTATCTTTTACCACGAGCATCTTACCCCTTAGCGGCCTAGAGCTGATGCTGCCCGCAATACACTCCGGCACAGATAGAGTCCGCCCCCATATGCGTGAATTTACTCCACAGATCCCTGGGACGGACCATAGATGTTCAGAGAAATGGTAATGAAATAATGATGAAACGGTATGTTAAAGGAATGCTATCCATTCTTACATACGGGTGACGAGGGAACACTGAAAGAAAACGGAGCTTGCCCTTGAGCCCAAAAGAGTAACAACCGGTACGAATTTTTCAACCAAAAATCCCAAGTCTGACTGACAATACCAGAAAGAAACCTCTGTGTGTTGCCTGGAACATGGGCCTGTCCGAAAAAAAAAATAATTCAGAGCAGACCGTTCGGGGATTTCAACCCGGCCTCCCGACATAGGTGATAAATAATTTTCTTTCCAATTTTAGGACCATGACGTCATTATTGTACTCACACTTTTACAAATACAAATCAACATGTTGGCAGAAAGATAACATTCAGCACTTTATTCTTTTTGTATATCAATGAAAAATATGTTTGCAAGAAAAACATAAATTGTTGATTTACCTGTCAACGAGGATCCAATGGTTCCACTTCAACAGTATGAAGTCATAGGCCTAACAGATGTATGCGAAAATCTGAAACAGACAAATTGTACAATTTAATTACTACATTGATTCTAAAATTGTAGTTGTGGCCGGAATATGAACTGCAGCGGTTTGGTTCATAAATCCAGTAACCACTAATTTCATGCAAAACAAACAAACCAACGACCACAGTAAATTATAAATGGTACGTCAGAAAATAAACAAACAAAAAATGTAACAGCTCATCGGAATGCTTAATTTACTCAGACATGTCTATCGCATACACGCACATTTCCATAACAGCTTTAAAACGTTATCAATTTTATGAACCTAATGCTAATACGTTTATATTACAAAGTATAACACATTCCTAAAGCATATTGTACGTAATTTAAAACTGTGTACGATGGCAAATCTGGAGAACGATTTCCGTTGTAAAACCTCAAAAGCTCATATTTATACTAATAAAATAACATTTTTTCATCGTACCGTTTTTATTGTTAATTTCATAATACTAATTCATGTTTCCCTATTAATTTCCTCATACTAGTACAGAGTGATTTATATACAACTGACACATTATCAGCCTGCCTGCCTGCCTATCTATTTCAAAACGAATGATGCTAGCCACAATTTGTTATACCTCAAATGTAGACTATCTTTGGGAGATTACTAACCTCTATAGCAAATGTTGAAAATTCTTTATTTATTCGGCTGGAAATTCAATTAGGGCCGTTTTCATAAACAAGACTTTGGATGAAGACTTTACAAAAAGTCGACTTTCGTAGTGAAGTTTAACTTTGTTGAAAGTCCTCTTCATAGACAATTCTTCTGAGACTTCGACTTTGACTTCTGTAAGTCGAGATTTGACGAACTTGTTCTAATGTTGGCAATCAAAATCACTGCCTGTCGGTAGACTCGCTGGGCTGCTGATCCGGAGCTGCGTTCGGGCTTGGGTTGGATCCCCCTTTGGTCTTTGGTTTCTTCCGAGGTTTTCCCCAGCCGTGGGACTGAAGCCGGATGGTCTATGGCGAGTCCTTGACATCAACCCCTTTGATTTGATTACCCCCCTTTGATTTGATTACCTGGTTCGGTTTTTCCGAGGTTTCCCCACCAAAAGGCAAATGCCGGGTAATATTTTGGCCAAAATGTAAAAAAAAAAAAAATGTAAAAAATTGCACAAAATTGTAAAAATTGTAGAAAATTACTAAATTGTAAAACTATAAAAATTTGTAAAAATTGTAATTGTAATATTGTAAAATGTTGACTTGTTCCACACCTTAAAGATTCATTGCTCATGTAAGATCTATGGAATAAAATGAATGAATGAATGAATGAATGAATGAATGAATGAATGAATGAATGAATGAATGAATGAATGAATGAATGAATGAATGAAACGAATTAAATTAATAGATAGTTGAAATAGAGTAGACATTGCCACAATCAAAGGCATCTTTTGAGACACAAATCAATGAAACAATTGAACATCGGTACATGTTAAGCGATTGTTAGCCGTTCTTGCAGCTTTATATAAGAATAATTATTATTCGTGGGTTTAGTGTGAAACTGACGTAAGTAATAAATTGATATGTTTAGATCTTTACACCAATAGATAATAATTCGTTCTTCTACTTGGTCACAAAAAATCATAACTCAGTTCCAAACAGGTATATTTCCACCAATCACAAAATGTATTTGCAGCTATGTACTTGTAGAAGTTTCATTGCCAAAACAAAGTCAATGGTTGACTGAACTTGTAAACATTATATGGTTAAGTACTCTTTGTCCCTTGTAGCAGCTCACGAATAGTGAGAAGATTTCTAAATTTCAATTGTAATTACAAACCATGATGGTATAATTCATTCGAAATAGTATTGTCTGCTAAGAATTTTGTTGTGAACAAAATATCGATTGTAATTACGTTAGGTTCACATTTAGCCCTCGAATTATTTCATTATAAAATAATTTTATTCTGAAAATATGGAAGCTAAGAAGATGCCACTAGTGACAGACTACTTAAAATTTAATTGAAATCAATAGGCCAATTCAGAAAACATTATTATGACGACCGTAGGATTAAAAATTAACTGCATATCCAACTGTATAACATATTCTCTGTAGAATTAAACAGTCAAAATAATATTAAGCCATCAATTACCTGCAGCGTAAAATCGCGATGAAATAAGAAATTCAATTATTGGTAGAATAGATAATCCTCTTTGACTATTATATTTTATCAATGAATGTTGAAACATGAAGAGAATATCTAATACTGTCTATCAATTAATCTGTACCTTGATTTGAATTTATTCGCTAAGAGACATGAACAGCTTTAATAATCCCCTAGATGTCCTCAATATTCTCGGAAAATTCAACAATTTCCAAAATATCAGCCATTTTCCTTATGTCCACGAATGAAAGTCGAAGTCAAAATCTAGATTTTCGGCGACTTCGAAGTAAAGTCACGATTGAAGTTTACTTTCGTCAAAGTGTCGACTGTGGATAGGAAAATGACTACTTTGTACTTTCCAAAGTCAGCTTTGGTCCAAAGTCTTGTCTATGAATACGACCCTTAATGACCAGTTCTTAACGTCAAATTAAGCGGGAGTTCTGATTCCCTGTGACGAGATGTGCAGATGTTTATTCTTTGTTCTGTTTCACAAGATTGCAATCTCATTCAAGAAATTAAATTACAACATCACATACAGAACAAATAATACTCTACAAAAACATCTCAACAAAGACACAACACGAACAAATACAATCACTCTAATGTAACACCTGCAACAACTTCTACATAGGACAGACAGGCAGATCATTTCAAACACGTTACAAAGAACACATCACAGCCATAACAAAATTACAAAACACTTCCACATATGCAGAACACATCACAAATGCTAACCACACATACAGAGACCAACACATACCTGCAGACTTACTAAAGGCTTTACCAATAACCAAAAATGTGTTTAAAAATAGGCTTAAGGACTTTACTAATAGACGGTAGTATATTATGCACACTATTTAAAGGGTGTAATTGATATCTTGTTATTTCAAGTGTTCTATCAGTGAGGAAATGTGTAGTGTCAGTGAAGTCTATTGTGTAAGTGAAGTGTGTTGGTGTCAGTGAAGTGGCTGTGCAAAGTATTTGAACAGTGAAATGGTTAGAAGTGTTACTGAAATCAGGTATAGTCAGTGCAGTGAGTGAGTTGACAGCGAAATAAGTGTCGTGCCGAAAGGTAGGCCTACTTGTGCAGGTATGAATCTGTCACACTCGTGGGTCTTAGTTCGAACTTAGGGTTAAGATACAAATTAGATTTACTTTAAATGTTATTTTAAGTGACCATGCTTCATTTAGTTTAGGATGCTCATTATTATTATTTATTATTATTATTATTATTATTATTATATTATTATTATTATTATTATTATTATTATTATTATTATTATTATTATTATTATTATTATTAATTATTGTTTTTTATTAGTCGTGTTTATTATTAATTGTCATTATTGAGTGTAATTAGTTACCACTGCCACCGGGTATATACCCATTTGCAGTGTGAATAAATACATACATACAGACATGGAAATTTTACACATCCAACCAAAAAGCCAGAAACTAAACACACTAGAATACGAAATATACAGACACACAAAAACACATCCAAACGAAATTCTCAACACACAACTCAATTTCAGAACATACACAGTCTTTGACTCCACATTACACTATACAAACACACCCCCACAGGAAACAAAACAAAAGGCGCCTAGACCAGCAACGACGAGTTCTGAAGATGACCAATAACAGGTCGCAACATGTTAACAGGTAACAAAAATTTAACACGTGAAAGATATATTATAATACGTTTTCTTTATATTTATTGTTAGCAAAATTATTATTCTTTTAGAGAGCCAGTTGTTTCCAATTTGTTTACAGTCTCAGTATTGTGTTTCTTTGGGAGGATTACGAACATCAAATTCTTTCTGGTATGCCCTTTGAGTAGCTGTAATTGAATTATTGCTTCACAAGGAATAGCCGTTGATTTAATGTGTACTGCATTTTCAGTGACTAAAACAAAATGTCCAAAACAGCTGCCAACAATAAGCAATAAAGAATAAACATCTGCGCATCTCGTGACAGGGAATCAAAACTCCTGCTTAATTTGACGTTAAAAACTGGTCATTAATAAAATATCCAGCCGAATAAATAAAGAAATTTCAATATTTGCTATAGAGGTTAGTAATCTCCCAAAGATATTTTACATTTGAGCTATAACAAATTGCGGCTAGCATCATTCATTTTGAAATAAAGAAAGCAAAAGTTGTGTTAGTTCTATATAAATCAGTCTGTAGTAGTCAAATTGTAATTGTGCAGTCCGAAAACAAAAATTATTAATCTCTGCTACATGTTATAATAAGAAAACTAGTAATTATAAACTATTTATTATTATTAACTTAATGTTATGTAAGTGTGAGAGTGGCACGAATATTTAATTATAGAGTTAGAAACTCGCTCTTGTTTTACCATTTTCCTCTGTTCTGTTTGTATTTTCTGCATTGTTGCTTCGTTTGTGTTCATTCAAACTGTTTAGTGCAGCGAAAAGTAATGGGGATTTAATAAATAAATGTAGTGTAAGTTTTCAAAACGTTTAAGCGTTTCATGTTTGTTAAAATTGGTTGAGACTTGTGCAAACGTTGTAAATGTCGCATAAACGTTAGTACGTTTTCTACCTTATAAGGAGAGGACATGTTCTGTATATCACCGAATGGAATAAGATTGTGTGTAATGGAAGTAGAGCTGAGATGAGATGTTATGGCACCAACATGCGCGAAGTTTTAAATTGCCGGCCAGCAGGGTAGAGGAGTGGGGGTTGTTAGGATTACGGTTCTCAAGCTCAGAGCGGCAGGCATATTCGTTTCATCTCTTTCCAAAAACATTCGTCTTACCTTAGTATCACCACTTTCCTACTCAAGAGTCCGAAAGTACCTAATGGAATTACGCCCGCTATTCCATCTTTATATTCTTATCCTCTGTCCGAATCAGACGACTGATCTGTGCTGGAATCAGATGTCCCTAAGTTTATGGAAATGTTCTAAAAAATACTGTCCATCACGTGCTCAATTTCAATGTAATTATTCTCTACTTTCTTCACATAATCATACACTGATATCCATTCTTGGAAGAAGCGATTGCAGAGTCGGCCTCTGCTTATGCGTAGCGTAGAAATTATAAATGAGCCTTCTTATGACTTCCTCATCAAAGCTGTCTACAACTGCAACAATCTTCTTCTTCGGCTGTGATTTTTCCGGACTGGAGAAAGATCTGCTGCTCCTGCCTCAATATTTGTCCCTTCTTTCCTAATTCTTGCCAAGGTTCGCTTTGAAATACCAGTTGCAGCCAGTACTCTTGCACACACGCTTTTCAATGGAATTGGTATTCCGTTTACAGCCTCTTCTGACATGAATTTCCATACATTGTATGCTATTTCATGTCCTTGACTATGAACTACTCTATGATTTCACACCTTAGACAATGCCATAATGAGGGCGCTCAGAAAGACAATGTTTTCAGTATTAGCAATAGCGGTAGTAGCAGAACGATCTGAACACTCGGAATGCTAGTAACCAACTAACCCAACACCCCTCCAGTTTACTGTGAGGGCGAGTCCAAGCAAACGAACTAAAATGCGTCTCTCGCGCCGGTGCCATAACTTCTCGTCCGAGCTCTACAAGACGTACTGTTTAAAGTCATACCTGGTATGGGTGGTCAATGACCCCTCGTTTTGGAAATATTGGCTATTGTTTGTGACATACTTCCGTTAGGTGCCTAATAGGGAAGCATTAGACTGTGTAACAGTGTAGCCCATATGGTTGGATGCTGAGTTATTATGCAGGCAACCTGAGTTCAAATCTTAACTGATCCTATAATTTTTTTCTTGTAATAATGATTAATATTGTGATCACAGTTATCTATTTACATACCTATATCTTATTTCTCAATGTATTGAATGCTTCATCATGTTTTAAACAAATTACTAATTAACTAACATTGTATTGTAAAGGATAAACAATGAAATACTACTCACGTAGGAAGGTAAGATGTGTCACTGGTGTCTGTTCTACTTTCTGTAGCAGCTATTCCATTTCATTTTGTACCCGATTCATTATGATGTCATAAGAACACACAAAACATACATACATGCACAACAAATGAAAGAAGGTTGTCCACAGTCACACACATTTTTCCGCACTTCTGCTGCGAAACAGATATCTTTCACTTTCACAAACACTTCTCGTTCGTTTATCAATTTTGATGCATACCACGCATATTTTATCATGGCTTTGAATATAGGAACTGGCAACTGAAAATAATAATAATAATAATAATAATAATAATAATAATAATATCAAGCTTTAAAAATGAGAAGGCATTAGGATTCGAACTCGGGTTGCCTGGATGACAACTCAGCATCCAACCACATGAGCTACTCCGTTACACAGTTTAACGCTTCCCTATTAGGCACCTAACGGAAGTATGTCACAAACAATAGCCAATATTTCCAAAACGAGGGGTCATTGACCATCCATACTAGGTATGACTTTAAACAGTACGTCTTGTACTTTCATGTCACAAAATCTGATTTAATTCGGTGATATACAGAGCTTGTCCTCTCCTTGTAAGTACTAAGGGTGATATAGTGTGTTTATGTTGCGTTCTTGTAGTGTGTTTTTTTGTACTTATGTAATTGTTTTGGAACTGTATTATTATTTTCAGCCTTTCCGGGAAAACTGGTTATTCCAATGAAAAAGTATTTTTCAGAAATATTTGTTTATTATTAGTGCAACAAATAGATCAGGCTCTAAATTTAAATATTCTAATGCTTTATTTTCGAAAGGAAAATATTTTAAAAGTTTTATGGGCAATTGATCTAAGTGGTCGTGGCTGCATAATATATACTGTTTTGTTTCCTAAAGTTTGCAGCACTTATTGATAGAGAAATTAGCTGTTACTGTGTGTTTTTCAAGGAGCTATTAATATTTTGAGAGTCTGCATTGTTAATTCCAGAGCTACAGGATCAAGGAACTTTTTCTCTGTTTTATATTATTTCTGCCACTTGTTTTCAGTTGTTTGGGTTAATAACAATTAGGGGAGAGTTGGGTAGTATCGGACATCGGGTAATATCGGACAGTGAGTTTCTTTCATCTACCACCTGAATGACATGGTTACGTTTCTGTGATGTCGCATACAGAAACGAAACCATGTTATTCAGGTACTACCATCTGGTGGTAGATGAAAGAAACGCACTATCCAATATTACCCCGATGTCCGATACTACCCAACTCTCCCCTAAGTTTTCAGTTCAAGTGAATATTTCGACTTAGAAATGTCACAGAGGTTTTGAAACTAGAAAAATGAAGGACATTAACTCATCTGTAACGTCCATGACGTGGAAGAAACAGCTATAAAATATTTACTGATTATGTTTTTGAAAACTAATTGGGTGCCATGAGATTTGCATATCTTTCACATGGACACTATAAGAATTAATCTATTTTTGCTTTTTAATGAGGTGTGAAGTGAGTTGAAAAATCTTCTAACATTTGTGACGGAACCTTTCTTTTTTTCTGCAAGAATAATAAATTTTATTCAAAAACTTTTTTCCTATAATATGACATAGATCTTTTAAATTTGAGTCTAATAATAATAGTTAACAAAAGTAATTTCATTTTCAATATTACTTACTAAGTTCAAAAATAGTACAAATGTCACATCCGTGATATATGGGATGGCTATTTTGTAATTGTGTTTCTGATTTGTTTTATATTGACGTGTTTTTGTATTGTGTTTTGTAGGCCTATTTGTATTTTGCTGTTTTTGTGTAAATTGTGTTTTTTCACTTTTGTGCTCTATCAATGTTACCACCGAGTATCTACCCAATAGTAATATGAAGAGTTCGCGGGAAAAACGATGAATGTCACATTTCTGTTAAGGATTAGATAATAATAATAATAATAATAATAATAATAATAATAATAGTTTTATTTTCCCTGGCAGAGTTAAGCCATCAGGCCTTCTCTTCCACTCAACCAGGATCACATCACATACAGAAAAATACATACCGGTACAAATATTAACTTAAAAATAATAATAAACTTAATTAAGTAAAAATAGAGATTGAAGACATATACACAATCAATATTAACTATAAAATAATAATAATAATAATAATAATAATAATAATAATAATAATAATAATAATAATAATAATAATAACAATAATAAAACAATAATAATAATAATAATAATAAAATATATAATAAAAAAGAGACTGAATACATAATCAAAAACAGGAAAATACATTCTAGTATACAAGTATTAACAGAAAAAAAGGAATTAATACATATGAATATAATCTCACAACTAAAGGAATAGTAGAATTAGTATGATCAGCACAGCAAATGTTACATTGAGACAATGACAATTACTTAGATATAAGTGTTAATGGAAAAATAAAGTAATGACTGTATAAAATAATAATAATGAAAATAATAATAATAATAATAATAATAATAATAATAATAAACAAAAATTACACCTAAAAACTAATTATGTGCATTTAAAATATCTCTAAACAACCTAGATAATGATCTAATTTAGTCTATAACTGCAAGGTGTAGTGCTGTTTCTATAGAAAATAAAGGAAAGGATTACTGTATTGGTGTTGATAATTCTCCTTTTTACCATTTTTCATAAGAACAACATTAAATTTCGCAGTGATCCATTGAATTAGATAATGATGTCAACCTTAAGAAAACTGTGACATTCATCGTTTTTCCCGCGAACTCTATTCTATTAATTAAAGGAAAATATTTACAATTTAATTACAAACATACATATATTTTAATATCATGGTACTTCTAACTGTCGATTTTAGTACATATATAAGTGAATTTATGCGTTAATTATTACCTATATACCGCTCATTTCTAAATAGCACGTCTTTTGTGTAACAGTTTTTAATTCTTCGTTTAACTGCGCTGTTACCAGAACGTCAATAAAATTGGTGATACCAAGCTGGAATTTGGCGAGAAAAGATCGAGGATTGGTCATGTGCATGGGTGGGCAACTCGTGCTCTCAAAGTGTCAACACAATCTCAGTGCAGGTAAAACGGACTCTGTACTAGCTGCACTGTCTGTGTGCGGTTCTTTCAAGACACAAGTTCGATCGCGTCTGTAGTAAGTGGCGGCTCGTTTTAAGTGAAAAACAATATAAGTCCCAGATCATTTCCCTTTAGTTACGATTAATAATATAATTTTTTTTATTAAGAGAAAGTTAAAACTTGTATTCTATTACACTTTCTTACGCATGACATTTTGTGTTACAAATAAACAGTGAAGGTTTTAGTAAAGAAATACTGTCTGCATCTGCTTTAGAACAGCTACAGGTAAAAATGAGATATCAACAAGGTGAGACTGAAATCAAATATAATTAGCACGTGGTGCGTGCGAGTTACAGAATTGTACGACATATAATCGACTAGCTAAGAACATTTATGGGTAAATTTGAAATGTGGCAGTATCATGTAGAACATAGACAACTTCACTTTCTTTGACTATAAACTATCTAGAAGAGTGATAAGAAAATCTTCTTATCAAATATAATACCCTACTTCAAGGCCTACAACAGAATTCACTGCTAAGTTTGGAGAAACAGTGACAATTGGCAAGGAATCGAAATTTTTCTGAAATATTTTTGGCTTAAGCCGATAGAAAATCCTGAAAATTTATAGCTTGAATTGATAAATCTACAGAACAACACGCC